>JANSVB020000033.1:5144086-5167868 GCA_025504935.2 Erythroxylum haughtii
AAGAGAAATTTTGTAACTAAAGCTATATGCGGTTTAGATTGAAAATTCGTCAAACCTTAGATCTAATTCAATTTGGATTTGAATTTTCAATACTTTTAAGACTTGTTTGAGAGTTAAACAATATATGAATTCAGTTTTGTTAAAATGGTATCCTAAACAACAATTTTATTCTTATGACTATCCTTTTATATATTTACAATTTACCTTAGTCAATGAGATAAGGTTTATAAATTGTTAAAAAAGGGTATCATAAAGAACAATTTTAAGCTTGTGACTGTTGATGATGATAATTATTTTAAGTAGAAGACTTTTTTCCTGGCCATGGTATATCTAAGTATTTTTATACTTTTTAGGTTAAATCATAATGGAGAATATAGAATCATTAGAAAAAGATTCGATGAATATCGCATCATCTACTCGTGGTAAGTCCGATCCAGCATGGAATTATTTTTCTTCTTCTCAAGCATCTGATGGGAATATCCAATATAACTGTATATTTTGCGGTAGAATATTTAAAGGGAGAGGAATTTTTAGAATGAAATAACATCTTGCTAGTGTTAAGGGTAATATTGCTTCTTGCAAAAAAGTATCACTTGATGTACGTGATATGATTAGAAAATATTTGCAGTAATAAGTAAAAAAGTAAAAGGAAAATAAAGACGCTCATGATGTATCTTTTGGAGATAATGAAACATCATAATTAGATAAAGGAAAAAGAAAAGTTGTTATTGACATAGATTCTTATCTTTCTCTAAGAACTACTTTTGGTTCTCAACCTAGCTTTAAAAGTTTTATGATTGATAAGGATGTTGTTTTGCGTTGTAAAAGAGCATGGGCTAGATGGTTCTATCATTCATATATTCCTTTAAATGCTTTAAATTCACCATATTTTCAAGAAGCAATTGATGCTACAACAGCAATAGGTCTAAGATTTAAGGTACCATCTTATTATGACCTGTGTGTACCTTTGCTTCAAGATTTAAAACAGGAATGTTAGTTAATTGTGGATACACATAAATCTAGTTGGGAATCAACATGATGCACTATTATGGCAGATGGGTGGACTGCTCAAAGACAAAGAACCTTGATCAATTTCTCGGTTTATTATAATATTGGAACAACTTTTATCAAGTCTATTGATACTTATGACATGGTAAAAAGTGCTAATGCTTTATCTGAATTATTCTCTGAAATTGTCGAGTGGGTTAGATAAAAGAATGTTATGCATTTTGTTACAAATAATGCAGCTAATTATGTATCAGTTAGGTACTTATTACAATCAAAGTATGGGTATATTTATTGGTCTCCATGCGCTGCTCATTGTATAAATCTTATTTTAAAAGATATTGCTGGTATGAACCATATTTTTAGTTTTGCTTCACGCACATCTAAGATCACAATTTTTTGTGTATAATCATGTCACATTTTTGTCTTGGTTAAGAAAGCAAGAAGATTGGGATGAGATCGTGCTTCCCGCTACTACCAGGTTTGCAACTACACTTATTACTTTGAAAAGTATTTATGAACATAAGCAACAACTTCAAAATTTAGTGACAAGTAAATATTTTCTAAGTCAAAAATTATCAAAGAGTGAAAAAAGGAAGTTTGTGTTATTATTCTAGATAATAAATTTTAGGATGCTTGTTTGATCATTGTGAAGATTGTGGCTCTGCTTATAAGGCTGTTAAGGATTGTTGACTCAGATGGGAGGCCATCTTTGGGGTACATATATGATCGTATGTATACAGCTCATAAAACAATTATAAATCTTTTTAAAGGGAAAGAGAAATTGTACAAGCTTTATATAGATATTATTGATCGACGATGGGATAAGCATCTTACTCAAAGGATCCACTTAGCAACTTTTTTTTCTTAATCCTTATTGTTTATATAGTGGAGAAGCATGTATAGTTAATATTATGGGCAGTTTGTTTGATGTGATTGAATGTAAAGGTATTTTCTCTATTGAAGAGCAATCACAAGCGATAAATCAAATTAAATTGTATCGTGAAGGTTTAGAGAGTTTTGCTAGATCATCAATAGAGAGAGAACTTATGATGAAAAAAATGCAGCTAGGTAAGTTTTATACTTTCAATTCATTATTTACTTATTAATAATATATATTTTATCATTAATATTAATTTAAAATACAGATAAGTGGTGAAGATTATTCGGTAACAATACTCCAACATTTAGAAAACTCGCTATTAGGTTACTCAGTCAAACATCTTTTGCATCAGGTTATGAACGTAATTGGAGTATTTTTGAACGTATTCATACAAAAAAATGAAATCGTTTGGAATATCAAAGACTTAATGACCTTGTTTACGTTACTTCTAATATGAAAATGAAGAACAAGTATTTTATAGTTTTTTATTTCAATTATTTTATTATTATTATTTACTTTATAATTTCTCTATTATGTATTTAGAGCACTTAGTAAGAAGAGAATGTGATCCAGTTGATACTGATTGTATTAAACATATTGATTTTTGGGTCAAAGAAGAAGAATCATCGCCTAATCTTGATTATAATAAACTTGAAAAGATGATTTTTGAAGAAAATACATTTGTCACAATGAATGAATTAATAACATCTACTGATGATCAGTTCATATCTTATTTTGATCATATTTACGTTAAAAGTATAATGTATTACAAGTTTACAATTGAGAATAATTTCATATATTACTAAATTGTAATTTATTTTAATACAGTAGAAGAAGTTGATGCAAATATTTTGGATGAAAGCGTAGTTTACGAATCTTTACATAGCGTTGGAGAATTTAGAACTTTTGATGATGATGAGACAACCTCCTTCAGAAATACAATTTTGATTTTTATTGTTATTTTAAGTTTTATATTAGACTCATATTTATTTATTATTAGTTCATTATATAATAATAGACATTGGTGTATTTTTTATTTTAATAAAATATTTTATTTTTACTTATTCTTATAAGTTTTACTTCTTATTTATTATATACCGGTTTTATAGCAGTTCGCTATCAGTTAAACCTTTAAACCTTAAACCTTTCCTTCGACTGGTTCGATGTCCGGTCCTATTTTTAAAACATTTGATATAAATCACTTAAGAGGCCTTCTTTAGCTAATCGACTTATTCAATATTTGAATGATATAACATAATCTAGTGTGCCACAAAATTGAATCATTATCGAAACTACTAGATGATGTAAAAAAAAGAATAACTTATATTACTACTTGAATAAACAACATCCAAATCAATAAAACCATCTATTATAAAACTATGACCATAAAAAATATATGTAAGATATAAATTCATACCACCACTATGGAAATTTATGTTAAAAGCAAGACTAATCAAAACCAACACAGAGATAAGATTCTATTGAATCTTTAGAGCATAGGACACTTCATGTAGAATTAAGGATCGACCACCACGTATCTCTAATTTACATGTTCAAATCCCTTATACAACAACCCTTAAGTTGTCTCCTACATAAATATATCATGTTCTATATGGTATTTTCCAGAATTCCATGAAGGCATTTTTATCCTTCATTATATAGTTAGTTGCTTTCGCATCTACAATTCACAAAAGATGTGATTCAATTAGAAAAATAGAACAAATGTCTATACAAAAAGATTGTACCTTTTTAGGCTCATTATAATCACGAGCAAAGTGACCTTTATTGTCACAATTAAAACACTTGAATCTTTTCAAGTTCTACTTCTTAAAAGGACGTTTTCCTTTTCCATATTGGTCACAATTAAAACACTTGAATCTTTTCAAGTTCTATTTCCTTTTTTCCATTTGAATCTACAATGATGCTTACGTTTCTTGTTCATAACTCTATATGAGCTAGAACCAATAGCATATACCTCGCAGAACATTTTAGAAGCTTCAAAATGTTATTCTTCTAGTATAAGATGCCTCATAGCATCTTCCATTATCTTGATACTCTCATTGTAAGTTAGATGCATCTTCATATGCTCTCATCTCTAAGGTCATGAACAGATAAATTGTACTTGTTGCTCATCCAATAGTTCATCACTAACATCACACAACTCAGTAATCATGTTTGACATATGACTCAAATGCTTTTGCATTGTGTGATTTGGTCATCTCCTATATGTTTCAAACTTAAAAGTGAGTGATCTCACTTTAGTCACTAAAGTGCCTCTAAAATATGCAACTAAAGTGGACCACATGTCCTTAAAAGTTTCATATTTACAAAACTCACGCCTGATATCATTATCCATATTACTCAATAATGTAATGTAAGTTAATGAGTTCTTTTTCTTCCATGTTTTATAAGTATCACGATCTCTTTTCTGTTGGGTCATATTGTCTTTCTCAAAAACATCTATAGTTATGTTTAATAGTTAAAGAGCCTCTTGTTCTCCCAATACATAATTTCTCACCCTTTTTAAGTCTAGAAACAATGTTCTTTTATGCAATAGCCGTAATGGAAACACAGAGTTTCCATAGAGTGGAATAGTATACTTGCACATTATTGTCGTTTCATACACATATATATATTAAATAATCAGATTTTAATTGTCTATGAAATTGAAAGAGTACGTATATTCTCGATCATCACTCTTATAACAATTATCATACTCAACTAAATTTTTTAAAACATAAACATTCATATAACATATATTATGATAAAAATGAATCAAACTCACATACATTAATGAACATAATTTATTTGGTTCATTACTACTTAGTTCAATACATAATAATGAAACCTATAGGGAATGAAGTCGATAAATTCATGTGATGAAGTCCTAAAAGCTCAATATGCTATTGTTATGCTAATTTCAGTTGAAAGGTTGATCAGATATAAAGCTTAAATCAATTCTTTTCTTCGAACTTCTCTAATAAAGTTTATCAGCAACTATTTATATGATTTCAAAGTAGGTCATTCTAAGTTCTCGATTATATTTAGCAGTTCACTTTCTGGTTGTGGCAAAGGTAAGAGTAAAATTGTGTACTTCACGTTAGCTTCTACAAAAGTCAGACAACCTCTAAAATACAGCTCCTACATTAAGTTACTAACAGTAATAACATGTTGTACTAGAAGATGTCTACAAAACTCAGAAATCATAAAATGAATAAATGAACTAATGCTTGTAATGAAACTATAATTATTATAATTTACACACAATCACGATTTCAATGCTCTATAAATAAATCACATTTAAATCATGATTATTTCATTTTAATTAGAAACATATTTCTAATTATTATGGAACCTACCAAATTTAAATTTAAAACTTTATTTCTAATTCTCATTACATTAATAATGTCAATTCAATGAGAAAATTATTATTAATTTTTATTTAACTTATGAACTTAATAATTTAAATTTAATTAGAAACTTTTTTCTAATCAAAATTGAATTAATTAATATTTAAATTTTATAATTTGCTTGAAAACTTATTTCTAAGTATCAGTAAATTCATAGGCATTATTTATTTCTAAATTTAATTAAACTTATTTCTAAGTATCATTAAATTCATAGGCATTATTTATTTCTAAATTTAATTAAACATATTTAATGTGTATATATAAGAGAGAGAAAGAGAGAGAACACTCAAAGGATTTGGCCTAATAGCCCACAATAGTGGAAGCTTGACTCATAATCTGTCTTTGCCTCTGTTTGGTTAGGCTTATACTAATAGAGCTTTTGTTAGTAGAACTTTTTTCTGTAGATCTTTTCTGATAAGAACTTTTCTAAGAAACCAGTTGACTGTTTGGCTGTCATTTAAAAAAAGAGCCTTTTTAAAAGAGTTTCATACAATAGATTGTTTGACAACATAAAAATAAAAAGTACTTTTAATTTTAACTATATTTTATTTTATAATAAAAATATAAATATTATTTAAAGTATATTAAACAATGTGCAAAGTACAATATATTAATTATTACATAATTTTAAACCATATGAATCATAAATGAAAATATATCTAACTGAATCTTTTATATAGATTATAACATAAGTAAAACTAATATTAAAAATAAATATTAAAACATATTTAAAAAGTCAAATAATATTATATAAATTTCAAAATAAACGTGGAGATGAGTTTGTTGATATTGTAGGAATTATGTGTAAAATATAAAGGCAAAAGGGACTAAAAAATAGGCTCATTAATTAATCTGAAAAATTTACCTGAAAAAGTACTTTTTTGAAAAGTTCCAATTTAAACTTTTTAAAAAGTTGTATTTTAGCTGTCAAATAAGTCATATCTATTAATTAAATACTTTTTTATTTTACAATTAAACACTTATTTTTCTTTTAAAAAACTTTTGTGATAAAAAAGGTGTTTATTGACCTCGTAAAATTACATCCAAATACACGCTTCATTAACCTATTAAAATGTTTTATTTTTAAGTGTAAGTTTGTAACCCTGCGCACTTCCTCACAATTTTAGATGTTCTCTTTTTCAACCTGTAAGCCGTCAAACGTAGGAGTATGAGGAGCAGCCTGCCTTGACCTAGCATGAAATCTTTTTGATTTAAAAATATCTAAATGACGTCATTTTCAATAAAACGTCGTAGTTTTGTATAAGAGTTAAGCCTAAGGTTGGGTTCAACTTGGACAATCCGATCCTGAGTCTAACTCGAGGCCAGATCAACCTATACCTGATTCGTTATTGCCTCTGTAGGTGGCGGTGTATTTCGACGGAAGCAACAATGGAGAATGACGGTGACAAAAGCAAAAGAAACGATAATCGATGGAGGCAACCATATACGACAGTGAACTCGATGGATTCAAGCGGCTTTTAAATGCCATCGGAGGAAGCGACAGTGGCAGGTAACCTATGACACCACTCACCACTAGAATCAATGACGACAAAAATGCTCAACCTTCATGCTACTCACCTTGCTAACCATCGCTTAAACATAATGTCGCTTATCCAATCTATCGTCAGTCGCTTGGCCGCGATTGGTAGCTGCTTCCAACCAAACGTCATCTCTTTACTTTTAGGTTTTATTATCGTCATATTGTTTTATGTAATTTTATTTATTTGATCTTTGCTACAAATAAAAGATAATAATTGAAAATATAATATTCATTAGTAATTTGAACATCAACGGACAATCTTTATTTTATTTGTCCATTTGAGTCAATAAACATAACCTAGGATCAAAACTGACATATGGTTCTATTTAAGGTTTTAGGGATAGTTTTGGGCATTAAATAAACAACCAAAAACTTTGAATCCTTTTCTTTTAGTTTTCAAAGTTTTAAATTCTAAACATGTTTATGTTGTTTTGCTTGTATCATTATTTTGGATTTCAAACATACTAAAATAGAATAACAATATGCAAAACAAAGACGTCTAATTTCACACAAAGGTGTTAAATTAAGAATCACACAATGAATGAGTTATTCATACATGTTTCATTAATAATGTGAATATAATAATGCAATTATTTGGATCTGATTTGAAACATAATAACTCGTCAAACAATTTTAATAAATTTCAAATTGATAAACATGCATATACACAAATGACTCTTTTACAATATAAGAAAATTATTTAACATATAGATAAATAGATGATCTTTCAAAATCATATGCTTCATAAATTAGTCAAATCACTTACTTGGATTTGATTGTAATCCACCATTTAAAGGACTCTTAAAAAAGAAACTAGTTTATTATAGAAATTCTTCGTTTAGTACTTTTGTGTTTTTTTGCACCTTTTAAAGTAAATATTGGCCTTATTTGGTAAACAGCAGATTGCATTAGCTGTTAACTAATTTTATTAGCGGTTAGATGATAGCTAATTCTATCAGTTGATTTGACCAGCGGATAACATCAGCAATTTATTAAAGATATTTAGTAAAATTTACTATTTAAGATTAGTTATTGATGTGTAAAATGACTTATGATGATATAATTTAAAAAATTATAAGGACATGAACATTATATTTCTTAGTATATCCTTGAATATTCTTATAACAATTTAGATTTAGATATTTAATTTTACAAAATTCAGTTTATAACTTTAATAAAAACATAATAATAATAATAATAATCATCGTCATCATCGTCATCATCTAACGTTAAATTTTTCATTAATATGAATGATGTTGCGAGCTACATCATATTAGTATTTTTCATATAACATGTATGAATTTTATTATTTAATAAGTTAAAAATATTTATAATTATAGTATTACACAAATACAATATATAGAAGTTATATACTAAAAATATTAATTTGATGTAACTCTTTATAGTCAAAAACTTAATATTATGGTATTTTTAAATTTAAACTAATATTATAAAATTAAATAAAAATTAAAAGGTTTAATTAACACATTTATTATATTCTTCCAAACTTTACGACATAATTGTACGATTAAAAAAGCCAAATTTGAAAATACATATAACAAAAATAGAGAATAAAGTGGAGGGCAATACTGTCACTAGATAAACAGCTAATAGTTTAATTCTCTTTCCTTATTATTTTTAATGGTTTTAAATATTATAGTTGCATTTAGAATAATAAAGCTAATAAAAATGTTAGACTTGTTAATGGATCTGATGATGACCATATAATATTTCAAAATTCAAATTTGATTTATTTCCTTTTGAAGATAATGATATAATTTTAAAGAGGAAATAAAACTATAGGATAAATGTTTCCTTTCTTGCAAGAACTTTCTTTATGAACTTACCTTGCTTATTTTACAAAATCTGGAAGGATCCTCCTAATCATATATTTCATCAATCAGCTCCAGATTTCTCTTAATGGTTGATTATTGTAAGATTCTAGTAGTGATAATATTGAATATTCAAAATCAACTCAAAATTGAAATGAAACAATGACTAATTAAAGAAAATGTCAATTTAAAGAAGAGCCACTGCATTTTACAAATAGGGGAACAAAAGCCAGAATCTTTGAAATACTTCAGAAGTATCAATATTCCCTAAAGTCATATTTTGATTAAAATCTCTTGTGCCTTAGAAAATGACAATTCTTTTCATAAGAGATCATTAAAGCTCATATAGAGCAAATTACTTTTTCTTTTGTTGAGAGCTTGTAGAGGCTAGCAAAATACTACTAGTGTGGAAGGTTAGAGAACCTTAAAAAATATGTACTCTTGAGCTTGTAGAGGCTCGATAAATACTACCAGTGTGGAAGGTTAGAGGATCTTGAAAAATATGTACTCGTGAGCTTGAAGAGGCTCACCAAATTACTGCTTAGATTTTCATAGTAAAACACTCAAGTTGGATACTTGAAGACTGGACATAGGCTTGGGTTGTAAGCTGACCTAATATAAATCAACAGTGCCATTCTCTCTCTTCTCTTGACTTTTATATTTCCACATTATATTGTATGTGTATTCATTTCAGCAAGAGGCTCCTTCACTGTTATAATAGACTCCTTCTGTTTTCAACTTACTAAAGGTTCCTTCCATTTTAACAGGCACCTTCTGTTTTAAATTGTCTTAACTAGATTTATCCTTTAGTAGCCTCTTGTCGTTTAATAGACTTCTATCACTTAACAGGTTCTTATTGCTTAAACAGGGTCCTATCATATAACAGGCTCCTCTTACTTTGCAGGTTCTTATTGTTGTTTTAAACTTTGATAGGCCCCTATCGTTTTATTCGAATTTAAAGTATCTTTTGTGTGTACAACATTTATTGGTATACAATATTGTTTAACATACAATTCCTTTCTTCATACTTTATTGTTTTTTTGTTTATTCATAATTCTAAAACAATGTCACAGTAGAACTTAATAATTTCAAAACTATATCAAATGAGTAATATATATGAAAAACTAACAAAATATGAGGAGGAGGGTTGTATGATAGCTAAACAATATTATATGAAGGAAGTGATAATTTTCAAAATATAGGAATTGAAATGAGAAAAGGTCAAAAAAGAATTTAACCCAAATAATAATAAGTATTAATCAATCATATAATGCAAAAGTAAGCTATATTTGTGGTTTACTTTATATGTTAACTTATATTAAATCTCTTACACATTTTTAGTCACTTCATTTAGTTTTCATTGCTTATCATTGTCAAGCTCTTATAATATAGGTACTAACAAATTAAGTGGACATAAACATATTTGATAAGTAAATTTTATATCCTTTCATTTAATACTTCAAAATTGACAACTTTTGGTTTTTGAGAAATTTTATAACAATTTAATGTGTTTGGTGGTTATTTTTGTAGTTAATGAAATTTTGTTAGATATAAAGGATCTTTGGAGCAAAGTGGAGGATAAAAGAACAAGAAAAAATGCAAGTTATAATGCCTTTGTACTAATTTGGAGTGCCTTTGTGTTGACAACCTTTTTCAAGTGAAGGTTGCATAAATATTACCAATGTGACAGAAGAAAAATAACGCTTTTATGTCAATGCCCAAAAAATTATAGAAACATTAACGTCATTGCATTAGTACTAGCACTCTTGAGCTACAAATGAGAGCCTCGTATATGCTAGACTTTGAGCAGCACCTTTATGGCAATAGATCATGAATCTTGCGTTATTGTAATTTAAATTTATAAGGAAATTTTAGGCTTTGAGTGACCTAAATTTAAAAAGAGAGCATACATACTCTGAGATTTTTGAGAGGAGGATCAACTTTTATACTTTCAATTATAGAGCCACCTTTTGATATTCTTTTGTGAGACTTTCTTTTCTATCTCTAGCGAGTTAAGAAGAAAATGTATAGGTCTAGAGGAAGAACATGGAGATGAAATTCAGTATGAAATTTCGTTTAATTTATAGGTTTTCTTTTTCTCTTATATCATGACTTGAACCTTGTTTAAGTTACTATTTAGTTTTATAATGTTATAGATTTCCTTTCTAAGGTTATGATGTAGTTAGATTACGAATACTTGAACTAATCTACGTTAATTAAATTGATGTTTAATATTAATTCTATGTTGAATATTTTGTTATACGATTAGTGCTTATGCTTACTTGATCAACAATTGTTTTATTTATGATTTAAATTGAAGCTGAGAAGTAATAGTTAAATTGCACTTAGTTGAAATATCATATGGTTATCATAATATATAGACTTTTATGGATTTACGTACATTATTATGAATTTCTTATATTTAATTAATTCCATAGGATCATAGTTATCATAAAGATGTAATCAATTTGCATATTAAAATATTCTATTTATTATTGAGAAAGATTGGTAATAACCTTAGAGAAATTAATTGGCAACAAGGAAACATGCATTAATTGATTAAACTAGGTAACTAAACTTGGATTAATCTTGATAAAAACTAAAGTACCAAAGTCGTGTCATATTAATTGCCAATCGTTCCTTTTTTTTATTATTATTTTGAATTGTGTTTTTTATTGAATTACATTCTTGACAATACTCTTCTTTATCATTATATTACTTGTTCGTGATAATGTATACTTGCATTAGAAAACCCATAATAAAAGTTTGGCATCATTATAAGGATTTGTGTTATTTATTAACATTGATACCAAATAACTCTATTTTACTTTAGATTTTAGATTTTATTTATTATCTTGTTCTTATTTTATGCTTTATAAAAGCTTAATTTAAGTGTATGTGAAGGTTTGAGAGCAATAATCTACATCCTCTTAACCGATAGATAGAGCATGCATGTTAAAAAAAATAGAAAAAGAGTAGAGAAGTTGTCATTCTATTGCAAGAACTTATGGTTGATTATGAGTGAGCGAGAAATAGGAATAATATACAACCAGATAACTAACAGTTGAACAATTTATATATGGTCAATTAATTAATGGCTTTATGAGATCATGCATTACCTCTTACTATTATTCAATCAATTATTAAGAGGCATGCCTTCAGGCAAGTACTTTTGAGTTGAAAATAGTAGCAATGCTTCAAGCGAGTTAATTTAATTGATTGTTTAATAAAGATCTTAATCTTCACATCTCAATTTTTCTTGAGATCTGTGACAATTTCAAATATAATAGAGTTACTGATGAGGCCCTTCAGCTTCTCTACTTTCCTTGCCATTTGAGAGACAAAGCAAAGAATTATCTGAATTCTCTATCTCCAGATTCAGTCTCTACTTAGGAAGATATAGTTCAAAAGTTTCTTTCTAAATTCTTTCTACCAGTGAAGAGCATTAAGAATAATAACTTTACTCAGTATGAAGGTAAGATGTTGTATAAAGCATGGGAGAGATATAAAGATTTGTTAAGAAGTTGTCCTTTTCATGGTTTAACTAAGTGGATGTAGGTTCAGAATTTCTATGATCGGTTAAGTGACACCAAAAAAAATCAATGCATCTACAAGAGAAACTTTGATAAGGAAAATTGAATAAGAAGCATATAAATTGTCGGAAGATGTAGTAACTAATAGTTACCAATGGCTCCGTGAAAAAAAATGCCAAAGAAGGTAGTTAAGATACATGAGATAGATGTTATCTCTCACAGCCCAAATTGTTCATCTTCCCAAAAAATTGCAGAATAACCAACCGATAGCCAGTGCATTGCATTATGAATTTTGTAATGAGCCTTACTAAGACTATGAATTCCAAGTTGATAACCTTGTTATATAAATATAAATGAAGCAAGCTATTGGCATGAAATTTATGTATATTTTGCTTATTATTTTATTATATTTTCAATTAAATTATCTTGTTTCAATTAGATATATGTGTGCTTTACAAAATTATGGAAAATTTACTTAAGGAATGATATTGGCTAAGAATTTGAGAAGTTCACAAGAAAATTTCAATTTTGGTTAAACATAGCCATATGTCAAGGCACGTTCTATATTGCAAAGGTGATGTTAAGGATAGGACATATTGCATGGGTAAAGTGGGATACATTAATTAACATAGAAGAACCTATAAGAAACATAGGCTAAAACATGGACATGTCAAAACTTACTTCTCTATCTAAAAAGACTTGAGAAGAAACAATGTGATACATGGTCTTATAGAAGGTCATGTGGCATGACTAGGAGAAGTAGTGTCTTCCGCAATCGGGAACATGGTCATCTTTTTTTTTTGGTAAGAAGGGGAGGGAAGCCTAAGGTCAGGGGATCGCCAAATGGGAGGCGTCAAGCGCAAGGGGCTGTCGGAGACTTGGCAGAGGCTCCACCCAAAGGGACCAACGATGGCAATGGGTAGCACCATGTTTAGTTGCAGATCAGCACAATGATTGCCCTCCCGAAAGGTATGAATAATAGTGCAGGCTCAGTCACGCAGCAGTAAAGTCCGGATATCATCACAGACGTGCAGATACGGGTGGAAGGGAGGACAAGAAATGGTAACCAACCTAATGGCATCCTGGGAATCTAAAGCCACAATCAACTGACGGAAACCGCGCCGCCAAGCCAAGGCCAATCCATGCTGAAGGGCCAGCAACTCAGCAAGCAGGGAAGTGGCATGACCAATGTAGCTAGAAAAGCCGACCAACCAGTGACCCCGAGCATCCCGGATCAATCCCCCGAAACCAGCAGCTCCTGGGTTGCCCACGGAGCTGCCATCCACGTTGAGTTTAACATAACCGGAGAGTGGGGCTTGCCAAACCACCCTGCGGGGCAAAGGTGGTGGGTGAGGGGAGGCCCAACACTGAGTACAGTCATCAACGAGCTGCAAGTACTACCTGAACTGGCCCTCAATAGATAGAACTTCATGCTACAAAGCCTCCTTGTTCCTCACATTCCAGATAATCCAAGCTACAAGAATAAAGCGAAGCACATGAGGGAAAGGACGGGTAGAGGCAAATACATGAGAGTTAAGCCACTCATCAAGAGTGGAGCGGAAGAAAGAGTCGTCCAGCGGGCCAAGGATGGAGAGCCATAAGGCTTTTGCCCAAATGCAGTCTCGCAATACGTGGGTAGGAGTTTCCCTCCCCTGACCACAGCGTTGACAAGAAGGAGTCGGCGCCATGCCCCTATGGTAATGCAGGTCGTTCGTAGGGAGGCGGGACCATCGAATTTTTCAGAGGAAAAATCGAAACTTGTGAAGAATATGCAGCTTCCAGATCGTCGCCCAATTCCTGGATAGGTCGGGAGGGAAAGGCAAGCGAGTGATAAACTCGTAGCCGGATTTAACAGAGTAGGCGCCAGTTGGGGATTCCCCCTAAATGAGTGTGTCCAAGGGAAGGCCCGACAAGGAGACGGGAGTAGCAGCGATGGACTGGAGCACCGCCGATTGTAGAGGCATCCGTATTCGGGAAAGATCCCAGGTGCGATGGTCAGTAAGAACATCCCCCACCATCGGCAGTTCATCATGGGCTTCGACGTGAGAGACCTGGTTTCGGAGTGGAGAGTCCCCAACCCACCGATCATTCCAGAACGAGATATGAACATCACTACCAATCCGCCAGGAGAAACCATCACGCAAGAAAGGAACAGATTTACAAAGGGCTTTCCATCCCAGAGAGGCAGAAGACGGAGCCGTGCACATAAGAACAGAGGTAGTGCGTAGGTACCGATCACACAACACCTCAATCCATAGTTTCGGACCATTCTGGGAGAGGGCCCAAACAAGTTTACCAAACATGGTGATATTGGCATCGCGCGCCATACGTAAACCAAGGCCGCCCATAGATTTAGGACTACAGACCGTTTCCCACCTCAGTAAAGGGATGCCTTTACCATCAACAAATTTCCAAATGAAATCATGACAACACTTATCAAGAAAGTCACAGATCCCTACAGGGAGCCAGCAAGTTTGCATCGTGTACAAGGGAATAGTTGCTATAGTGGATTGCACCAGAGTGACTCAGCCAACCTTATTAAGAAGCTTGGCCTTCCATCCTTGCAAACGGCACTGGATCTTATCAACAACGGCCTTGAAATCACTCTTCTTGTTAGTACCAGAGGTAGAGACCCCCAGATAGGATCCCAAGTCTGCAGTAAATGAC
This sequence comes from Erythroxylum haughtii, assembly GCA_025504935.2. Classification (NCBI taxonomy): domain Eukaryota; kingdom Viridiplantae; phylum Streptophyta; class Magnoliopsida; order Malpighiales; family Erythroxylaceae; genus Erythroxylum; species Erythroxylum haughtii. The sequence goes on from JANSVB020000033.1 coordinate 5,158,957, forward strand.
AAGTGAAAGTGAAGGCGCAAGCGTTCCCTGTGACGGCGAGGAGCGCGGGGTGAAAGGAGTGTCTTGGATTTCTGTTCATTGAGGAGCATGCCAGAACAGGAACAAAACGTCTGTATAGTCTCCAGGACCACCCGACAGCCGTGGAAGGAAGCCTGAGAAAATAAAAGCACATCATCAGCAAAGAGAAGGTGGGAAATAAGAGGGCCATTACCTAAAACTTTGAGAGCCTTCCAATCTCCCGACAGGACACGGCTAGAGATGAGCATGGAGAGCTTTTCCATGCACAGGACGAACAAATATGGCGACAAAGGATCCCCTTGTCGTAAGCCACGCATCGGGGAAAACGCCGAAAGGCCGGAACCATTCCAGAGTACAGAAAGGCGAGTAGTAGTCACGCAAGACATAATGAGGGAGATGAAGCGCTCCGGAAGACCAAAATCCAGTAGGGTTTGCCGTAAGAAACGCCAGTCAATCCGGTCGTAGGCTTTATGCAGGTCGATTTCATGGCCAAGCAGTCATCCTTACGTCGAGACTTACGAATGGTATGAAGCATTTCTTTGGCCAGCATAATATGTTCCGACGCAGAGTCCTTTGGTATAAGCGCCACCAGAGTATCGTTAAGGGCAGGGGGCATATTCCGGTAGTAAGCGCGTCCGCCACCATGGAGAACACACTGTCCTCGACGAGGTGCCAAAACTTTTTATAAAAAACAGGCTAGAATCCGTCAGGTCCAGGAGCGGAATAGGGTTTCATAGACTGAAGAGCGTGAAAGACTTCTTCCCTGGTCACAGGAGCCAGCAAGGAGTGGGCAGTACCCGGGGAGATGGTAGCATGATCGGGGATGGGGGGAAAAGGTGTGGAGATGTCCACAACAGTACAGAAAAGTTCACGGAACGATCGCTGCACTTTCAATTGGAGGTCAATCGGTGATGTGAGCCACGTACCATTAGGACCCCGAAGACGTTCCACCCGATTGCGCTGTCGGCGGCTAATGGTCATCGCGTGGAAGAATTTGGTGTTACGGTCCTCATGCTGTAACCATTGGACACGAGATTTATGGAACCAGAACAGTTCTTCCTGGCGAAGGATGGCGTTATACTCAGAGATAAGCTCCTGCTCCAACGACAGAAGCGAAGTGCCAGGATTGGAGGCTAACAGCCGTTGAAGACCACCAAGCCTAGCAAGGATTCTACGCTTCCGGTGAAAGATGTTGCCAAACGTATCCTTGTTGAACTGGGGCGTGGCAGCTTGGACCGAGCCAAGGGCAGCAGAAAGAGAAGAGTGAGGTTTGGACCAGGCGTCCTCCAAAATAGGAAGGAATCCCGGATGCAAGGTCCAAGCATTTTGGAAGCGGAAAGGGCGAGAGGAAACTGGCGGAATGAAGCCGAATAGTTTTAGAAGAATGGGGTGATGGTCAGAATGCGTGCGGGGAAGGTGATGGACCAAAGCCTCGGGGAAGAGGATCCTGCAGGCGGCAGTACATAACGCCCCGTCAAGCCGGACATAAGTCGAGACCGCACCTTGACGTCTCTGGCGGTAGGTGAAAGGAGGACCGTGAAAGCCGAGGTCCATAAAGGAGCAGTCGTCCACATTCTGTTGGAACTGCCGAGCCCGCGACAGGGAAAAAGGGCCCCCCTTTTTATCTGACACGGAAGCGTAGTCATTAAAATCCCCAAGGAGAACCCAAGGCAAAGAAATGAGAGCACGGAGCCGCTTGATTTCACGCCAAAAGCATTCGCGTCCGGAAGGATGGGGGCTGGCGTAAACAGCAGTCAGAAACCAAACATGGTGCTGAGAGTCCCGCACGAGACAGTGCATGAACTGTTTGTGAGAGACCAAAATCTCGATCTGGGACACCGACACGTTCCACAATAGCCAAATACCTCTGGAAAAGCCACCGGCCTCCACCCGAATAGCATTCGTAAACCCAAGGGACTTAGAAATCTTGTCAGCCCGAGGCCCCAAAATGTAGGTTTCAACGAGGATCAGGATGTCCACAGCGTTACGGGAGCGAAGGTCCTTCACACAAGCAGCAAAGTGAGCATGGGCCACCCCTCGGCAGTTCCACGATAAGATGTTTAGACGATTAATCATTAAAATAACAAGGAGGGGAGGAGCAGCCGGGACTAGCTAGCGAGGCTGCTCGGGACCATGTCAACATCAACCTCCACTCCATCCGCAAGGGAAAGGGCGAGAGAAGGAGTCGGAACTCCCGAGACCGAGATCACTGGGACATCAGAGTCCCCGAAGCAGGTCTCTACTTGCCGCGGGTCCGGGGGAGCAGGATCCTGTAAGACCTGCACACATTGCATGGGCGACCCGTCATGGAGGACGGTCGTGGAGTGAGGTGGGGGGATGGAGGCTTGGAAGGCCTATCGGAACTGGTCCGCAACCTGGAGGACGAGGGACGGGTCAGGGGTGGGGGTAGGGAGAGGAGCGGGGTCTGGAGCCAAAGCCGGGGCATCCAGGACTGAAGGGGAAACGAGTTCTGGAACCCCTGCAGGTGGGCTAGCCGAGTCTCCAAAAATTCCAAGGCCAAGAGGAGTGGGCTGGCCTACCGGAGGGCGCATAGGAGGCAGCGCAGGAGTAGGCGCCTAGGCCGGGCCCGTTTGAAGGGGTAGACGTGAAACTTTCTCGGACCGTCTAGAAGGTTTGCCCTATTTTTTAAGGCCACTGCTACTCCCAACATCGAAAGAAAACGCGGAGGGCTGTTCCTTGTCTCGTCCCAAGTTCGTTCCACTGTGTAAGGCGTCATCCCCTGGCGTAGCAGCAGGGAGGACAACGTAACGGTTAGTCGGCTGATGCTAACTAGGCGAAGGAGCTGCAGCGTTCGGGGAGCGCGAGGAACGAAAGGGTCTTTTCGCAACAACCATCCAAGTACCGACCCCAAAGGAGTCGGCAAGGGTACTCGTACCAGGTGTCCCATCAATGGGAGGGCGCAGGTCATGGACCATTGGGGATACGCCACCAACAGGAGGTTCCGGAGCCCCCAGCGCTGGGGGCGTAGGCGCAGGAAGGGGTTGAGAGCACCGACCAGAGATATGCCCGAACTTTCCACAGGTAAAGCAAATAGTATGAAGGCCTTCGTATTCCACATAGTAAGTACTGCCATTAATGACTAACTGGCCGACCAGAGGTTTGTCCAAATCAATCTCCACACAGATCCGCGCAAAACGACCCCGATTTGCTAAGGTGGTATTTTGGTCGACCTTAACCGGACGGCCGATACCAGTAGCAAGTGCAAGTAGCAGGTCCTCATCGTAATATTGGACGGAGACATTAGGTAGACGAACCCAAACAAGGGTTGAGTCGACAACGGCATGCAACGCCGAGAAGCTTGGGAACCATTGACGTACGGTCAAGTAATGGTCAAATATCATCCAAGGGCCCTTTTCCATGGCGAAATCAAAATTAGCACTATGGTCAAACTTGACCAGAAAATAATCATGCCCGAGGTCCAGGACATCAAAACCGTCGATAGGTCGCCATAGTTGCTCAATTTTGGCATACAGAAGCCGATAGGAGATGGAGCGACCCAACAGTTTGACAACCACAGAGTGACGCCAGGGGGCTTCCAGGGATTCCATATAGGCAGGGTCCACACGGAAGACCGAAAACTGCTTATTGCCGTCCTTATACTCCCTGGTGATAATCCCTGATTCAATAAGGTTCACAGGTACTCTCTCCTTAGCTCCATAGGCTGCTGCTTTGACGCGTTCCCGGCAGAGAACCTTATCCTTCCACGACATAGGTTTCGACACATTGCCATGAGCGGAGTTCCCAGAAAGTGGAACAGCGTGTTGAATGATCGAAACAGGCGGTGGGTCTAGGGGTTTGGTACGTTTGGGCGGACGAGGATCAGTGGGATGAATGCGATCATGGTCGTCTTTTAGACAATGTTTATGAAGAAAGTTTATAAATAAGAGATAGAGAAACAGTAACAAATATAGACAATTTATTTTATTTTTACATTTTTATCTTACAATTAGGGTTAGAATCATATAGGGAGAAAAGGCCCAAAAATACACAAATGGCATCAATTTTTATCATTCAAATAAGATCAAAGCTAAAAAAAAATTCACATTAAAAGAGTAAGACCACCATTAGAGGAATATTTCTATGAGTTTTTCTTTATTTTTAGTGGTTGTTTTTATGATTTTGAAGATGATTAGTAGATAAATATTTTATTATCTAGATTAAATGAAACCCTAAATTATTTTTGTATGACTTGATTCTTTAGCTATAACGATAAAAATTTCTATGTTTGGAAATATTAATATGGTTCTTAATGTTGTTTATATATAAGCAGAAGCTTAAACCTAATTTAAATCATATAGACGTTGTCTAAAGAACCTATATGTAGATTGATTTAGGCACTTATATTAAGGATTTAATAAGGTATTAGGAATAGTCCTACATGATGCTTCTAGTACTATGGTGATCTTTTGTGAGATTTCATAAATTGTAAGGCATCCTTAGATGTGTAATCAAATATGGATGTCAATTAATCATTATAGGGATAGGTGGGTGTAAACTTGGAAGTGACAATTTATTACGTTGAGGGATTATGCTGGTCCAAATAATAAAGCCTCTAAATAATTAAATCAATGTTACAAGATGATATTAAGTAAAAGTATATTCTAGATATATGATTATCATATGATTCTAATAGTAATTTATTCTATTAGTTTAATTTATTTTTAGTTTTAACCATCAATCATCACTTAATTATTGACTAAATACTAATAGGAAGGTTATTTTAGTAGTGGTACTTTTTTCTTATAAGATCGATCTCCACTTATAAGTTTAATATTGTAAAATGATACATCTCCTTGCCTACAGTCTTGTACTTGAATAATAGAAGAAACATCAATCAATAAGCTTAATATTTAAAAAAATTTACTAGGTAGTTAAAAAAAAACCCTTATTTTAATAGTTTAATCAGGGATGACATAATTATTCAAACTTGTCATTAAAAAAACAACCAAAAATGCGTTGGAACCTAAATATAATAACCTACCACAAAAGAAAAAAGTAGGGACGACAATGTTCTAGTTCGGGTTGGGCCCTAGCTTGCCCCAACCCTTTACAACTGAGGCACAGGTCTAAGGTAGGGGCCTGAGCTCGAGCTTGCTCGAAATTCTTTTTAAAAAATAAAAATACAAAATGAAGTCACTTTTAGCAAAAAGTGAGCCTATTGCATCCTTAGAAAAAAATTACACAACTGGAAGAACAAAACACATTAGTAGAAACACACCATAATAAAAACGTAGCAAATAAGAAGATAAAAAGAAAGCAGTATCGAGGGAGGGAAGACTTACCCACCCGACGTTTTCTAAGTCAAATCGCTACAAAATGAAGAGATAAGCAAAAACTTATCCAAATCTCTTCAAAACGGAAAATATAAAGAGGAAATTTCCATGACGAGAGGAAATCAACAGAAAATACAGCAAAGTGCGAGTATGGGGTGTGTTTCATGAGACTATAAAAAGACAGCAACAGGAAGAAGAAAAAAAAGAGTAAGCAGTCCACGCAAAGGTAAGATTGGGAGGATTTTCATCTGTTAAAAGGGATTAAAGCAAGGAGTTCATACAAAGAGATCCATGAGTTTTTGGAGTGTCGTAAGCCTACTAGAATTGAGATGGTTCATGACTTACAGAGGAAGAAATTCCAAACCTTTGGGGCTGGTTCGAATTCTATAGAGGCAGAAAAATTAAATAAGTTTTTTTAAACCCTACTCTCTTTATTTCTAGTTTCTTATACTTTATTGTTAAATTCTAGTTTAAATATGTTGTTTTAACTATTAGGGACGATGTTATTTTTTATTCAATTCAATTGATTACCGAGTAGATTTAACATTTATACAATTGTTAGAATTTTGTTATTAATTGTGTTCCCTTGTGCTTAACGTGTTTTCTATACTTAAGCTAATTCAATTCTCAAGAGTGAAAAGGTATAGGTAAGAATTAAGTGGTTGATTTTTTAAGTTCAACTTGTTAAATGTCTCAGATATATGGAAGTTGGATGACTAAACTAAAATTTAAAACTTGTTTATTTATTTGTAAATATTATGTTAAATTTATGTTTTATTTCTTTAATTTATAGAACCAATTTGATTCGTTTTAAGCATTAAACACTTCCCCCCATGTATATGCGTATTAGTTTAGCTAAATTTATAAGTTTCGTAATTACAATTGTTTTGATTTTCGAATTTTTCCTATTCTGAGCTCATTAATGAGGTTTATCCTATATGTGAAGATAACTAGAGGAACATGGAAAAATTTTATGTTGTAAATTGGAATGACGTTTTTAATAATTAATTAGATGTTCCTTTCTATATGTATTATCGTTGAAAATTTCAAATGTGTATAATTTGATTTCATCATTAAAAATTCTAGCATTCTATATTTTCAATAATTACGACTCTTTAACAAGGAAAATAATTTGTACCTCTTGAGTATTGATTGTGTGATTTTTAAGAATGTATTACAAGTTTATTTTCTTAAAGTTTTAATGTTATATATTAATAATTTTGGTTAAAGAGGATATTATGTGTTTATATCTTGTTTTGGAATTTTTTTCGTATAAGGGAAATTATCATAATATAATTGTTTCTTTTAAAAGATTTATAATTAATAAATTAAATTAGTAAATTAACTTTCCTCGTAGAATTGATCCTTATTCAGTCTATGCTACATTTTTTAATAAATTTGAAATTAAAATAAAGAATTAATTTGTATGCATCTAACTACACATATCAAATACTTATGTTCAAAAATTATTCACAATAAAATACACAAAATTCACAACAATGTTAAGTGCCCTCGAAAACAATATTGGATTATAAATACGTTACTAATGAAATTAATTATTTGAATTTAATAATAAAAACGAATATATCCATATATAGTGGTTTTGATAATTGTGAATCCAATGTTAACAAAAGATATTAATTTCACTTTTAAGCCTTTGATTTTCTAGTAACATTTTATAATTTTATGTATTTAGTAACATTTATGGATTCATGATTAGTTTATATGTATAACATTAATTTTTTAAACTATATTATCAAGTAATACTTATTATTATTTTAAAAATATTTTTGAGATTTAAAATCTTACAAAAGGATAAGAATACGCAACTAAATGATGTTGACAATTTGTCTATGAGATATCTTACTATTAATAATTTTAATTAAATATTTTGAAATAAATTAAAAGGACATACTAAGAACACACTACTGTTTAAAAAATAGAAATATTTGATCCCTTTGCAATAAGTAAAATCCAAAAGCCATTTTATCTTTTATGCTTCATTAAACTTCCTTTATCTATAATCTCTTCATAAGTTTTTCATCACTCATGGGATGGGGTAAGGAATAAATTGAAGCGAAAGTCGGCAGATAGAAAGAGCACACATATAATCCCTACTCGCCATACCAATTTAAACTATGAGAAGGGTCAGTACCAGCACCTAAGCAAGTTGATGGAGCCCAGGGGCGCAAATGTCATGGTCCAGGCTCGTCATCAAAGACCCAGCAGTCCTTTGTTCACTACGGCCCAGCTCCTTAACAGAGCTTACTAATCTAAAAGAGCCGATCACGAGCCGATTCCTCACGGAACCCAGGAGTCATGGTTTGTGCTACTAGTGCGGTGGTCGTGTCCATGACCACTCATGCCCTGTCTCACCCGCGAGCATTAGCTAGAGCCAGCTCCTCCTTCCTATCAACATGGACATCCTCGAAACTGGGTCTTAATCCTCTGGGGCCTGGACGCGCAAAGAAGAAGACTTTACTCTTCAGAAAGCTTGTGGTTCGAGCTGCGAGAAGCGAATCCCAAGGTGTCTCCTTGGGCTTCCGGGCTCCTGCTTTTGAGGTGTTTTCTCTTAAAATGTGGTTTTTATTTGAGGGATTTGTTGTAGTTTCCAATTGTGATAATTTTAGTGGCATGTTTGTCGTTGTGTGGATTCTTGTAGTTGCAAGAGCCTCTGACTGGGAAAATGTGGACACTTGAAGATTTCGAACAATATCCTGCGTTACTTGTGAGTCCCGTGTTTATGTGTCAATTTATTAGTTTTGCTCCACAAACCGAATGTCCAACACTGGTTCAATAATAGAAGGGTATCTGTTAATGCTTTACATAGATGTAATACTTTGATGACTTGCTGAGGTTTTTATATTTAGATAAGCAAGGTTTTAGTGATATTTCCTCACAATCTTATGGTGTTCTGTTGTTGTACTATGGTCATTTCCTTGCTTTTTTTTGTGTTAGATATTTCCTTTGATCTCCTTGGACTATACCGTGTATCATTCTTTTCTTATTAATCAATTTTCCTATTAAAAAAAAAGGTTTTAGTGATATTTAATCGCCTGATGCACATTATAACATTTGAGCATAGTTTGTGTCTTCCAACTGCGTAATTGTTGAGTGTGTTGGCAGCTATGGCCTGCGTATCATAATTTGCTCATCATTAAAATCATAGCAACGATGCCACTTTTAGTTAACTTTCTCTGTTTGGCTTCTACGTCTTTCTCACTTTTCCCTGTCAAAACTTGTACGAGTATGAGATGACTGATGGATGTAGGTTGTGCAGGTTATGTTTATCTGCAATCATTGCCCATTTGTTAAACACTTGAAGAAGGATATAGTGAAGCTGGCACACTTTTACATGCAAGTAGGCGAAACTGCTTGTTTTGATGAGTTGCAATGTATTTTAAGTTGAAATAAATGCTTAACTTGTAGTATAACGTGTAGCAGTATTTAAGGCTTTCTATTTGTTGCAGAAAGGACTTGCAGTTGTTGCAATATCTTCAAATTCTGTGGCCACCCACCCACAGGTTTTGATAAGTCCTTTCTTTGAGGTTTTGTGCTGTATTAAAACTGTCGTGATTTATTCAAACTGAAACTTCTTTC
>JANSVB020000033.1:5167968-5180309 GCA_025504935.2 Erythroxylum haughtii
TAACCAATTCTATACATTTTATTATTATCAAAACATAAGTAGGATTTAATTTGTCAACCACCATTGGTCCAACACCAAGATCTTCTCATCTCTATCTGTTGATGATGAGTCATTTAAGCCAATATCACACTAGTTCGATCTAATGGTTTCCCATGCTAACTCCATTAACCACGGTCTGTCCATTTGAGCACATAATAAGTCCTCAGTCCTTTAAGAACCCAGCCTTAGCCAAGTCAACTCGTACAAGGCCTGAAACTCTTCCAAAACTCGCACAATGCTTGATCTACTTGCTAAGTTGCTTTAGAACTCTTGCATATTCTCGTTGTTGGGACCCGATTTCAGAACCGGACCCCGACTGGAAAAGTAAAAAATGGAAACGAAAATGAACGAACGGACGAAAACAAACCGAAAGAGCTAAAGAATCCAAAGCGAAAAATTTGGACCGGACCCCAACCGAAAAACGAAAAACGGAAAGAGAAAACGAAACTAAAGAACGGATCTTACTCATGCATCGGAAAAACGAAGAGAAACAAATGGGAAAGCGGAACCAATCGAAAGAACAGAACATAAAGAGAAAACATATCGGGAATGAATCGAATACGAATCTAATTGGATCAAAGGCGAATCGAATCGAACGAATCGTAAAACCAAAGTGAAAAGACAAGCGGAAATCGAATTGGGTTCAGAAACAAAGCAAACAGACGGTTCAATTAAACTGAAATACAAATATCCGACATTCGAAAACTTAAACTTGTTAAACAAAACAAAAGGGTCGCGTTGGAAACTCTATGACATCTTAATCGAAGCTGATCAAATCCGGTATAAATTTTTTTCTTCTTTATACAATCTAATACAAATCAAAACAATATAATTTCCCCATTTGGAAACTTATCCTTAAACAAAATTCAATTCATAAAATTCTTCTTAATCAAGCAATATCTCAATTTCATCTATAACAAAACTTTTTCTTATTCTGATTCTTATTTTTCCTTTTTGCCATAAAAACTATCACACATCTCCATATAACAAAAAATTTGGGCAGCATAACGGCTGCATTTAAAAATCCTAAAAACCTGCAATTAGTTTTAAACACACTTCTACAATTCCCAATCAAAACTCAGAATCATCGGACCTCCCGTCCAGAATCCAAAACACATTCGTATTCAATTCCCATTATCCATATCCCATTCACATTTCAAGTCACATTCATATGTCAAATTTCTGTACCAATTCATAAATCAATCCAAACACAATCCAATAATATTCATATACAATCACAATTCATATTTCAATTTATAACTCAAATCCATACATAAATTCATAATTCATATTCATGTACAATTTCGTAACTCATTACCATCATGAATTTAATGCTTACAAAACCTTTATGGGTTTCAAGCTATATACAATACCAATAACCACAAGCCGAAGTACCCAATACACAACAATTCTAAATTTCTCAGCAACAATCTAATTTAACAATTATACAATATGAACACATACAAACGAAAACCCTTATTTTCTTTCACCCGATCTTCTTCTCATCACCTGTGGATGGGAATGAAGGGGGGTGAGCTTATTGTTCGGGGATAACATGTTTATAAATTGAAACATAAGCAAAATCATTTTCTAAACTTTTGCCATTTAATAAAAAAATCTCACAGTAGGAAATTTATCGAAAGCTTATTTTTCGAACTTTTCAAATCATTCAAATCATTCATAATCAGTTTCCAAAACTTTCACGGTTGAAAACCTCACTTGCTCATTCCTCGAAATTCCAAAACTTTTCACAATTTATAAATAAAATTGAAACATGAATGCATCACATATAAACACAAATCAAAACACATAACATATCAAAACGGTTTGGGTCGGTCCAAAACGAAACGTACTGCACATTCCCGCATAGCGGTCTTGTGCAGCTGTGAACGGAACGTACTACACTTTCCCGCATAGCGGTCCAGTGTAGCCGTGAACTTATGGGAGTTCGAAATCGGAGCTCCAATGCCACTAGCTGGCAGGCAGGCGAAGCCTATTAAAAAGGAGACAAGTGCACTTGACTCAAACTTATGGGACCTAACCAAACCCACATAACACATAATTTATACTTGAAATTCGGATTGCCCGAAGGCATAATTCGAAAACTTAGTTCTCATGTCATAACATATTCAAACATAATAGCACACAAATTCACATATCAAATTCTCAATCATAATTCAAACAAATTCCATTCATAATTTCTACAATTGCAAATTCACATAACCATTATTCAAGCATTTAAATCCAAAGGATTTTTAAACCTCAAAGTCAAAGAATGCATCAATTTTTCATAATTAGCAAATCATTCAAAACAAAGAAAGTAACAATTGCATCTATTTTATCAAAAACATCTGAAACAATTGTAGCAATTTTTTTTCCAATCATTTGAAAACAATGAATTTAACAATTTGTAAATCATTCCAAAATCAATTAATTTCATCATTAGAAAACAATAATTTATAAGCATTTTTTCTTTCTTTATTTTTCGAAAATAAAACTTCTTTCCACAGGATGGACCAGAGTTCATGGCAGAAGAAGCGAAAATCTTGAAGTATCCTTTCCCTTATCTTTATGATGAGGTGTGTGAATCACTATGGCTATTAACTTAATCGAATCAAGCTTTTACTTTATAGTCTTGGCGAAACTATACAGAAAATTCATTTGGTTGATGTCACAATAGTAAAATTCATTGTACTCATTCCCCCGGATTGAATTTTGTTATTGTTTTCAGATAATCCTTTTCTGTAAATTTTGAAGAAACTATTTGCATGCTGAAATGCTTATTGCAGTCACAAGAAGTTGCAAAAGATTTTGGAGCAGTTTGCACACCAGAATTTTTTCTGTTTAAAAAGGTGATAGGAACCATTCTTATCTGCTTTATTGACATCTTTTGGTTGTCATCTTTGTCCTTTTGTTGAGGGGATTGGTTACCTTCCCTTTATTTTCATTCAGTCCTGTCCCTCTTGTAAATGTCCATTTTGTGCCTTTGTCAAAATATAATTTTGAGTTGTAAACACAATGAACTAATGCCACAGGATGGTCGGAGGCCATTTGAGCTGGTGTATCATGGGCAGTTTGATGATTCCCGACCCAGCAATAATGTGCGTGTTACTGGCGGGTACGTAAATATTGCAAAGTTTTGTCTGCTTATAAATACTCCATTCATGATATGGGTTCTGCTCAGCATTTCTTAATCTCTTAGAATATTACATGATTAGGGATTTAAGCCTGGCGATAGATTGTGTTCTTAGTGGCCAGCCAGTTTCATCGGTTCAGAAACCCAGGTATATTATTTGGTTTTCATTTCCATGTGAATTCCTTCAGAGTTTTATCCTTACAACACTGAGTACAGTAATTCTTTCTTTTTTGCACAAAAGTGTTGGATGCAGCATAAAGTGGCATCCTTGTTAAAAGCTGTAACTTTTTGAGTTGCTGTCTTCTTTCCTTATCTGCCAGTCGGCATTTTCATTTCTGAAGGTATGCCATATCTTGCTATTGGCGTTTAAGATTAATCTGATTTTTTCGATGTACATTATGATTTGCACATTGTTTGTCGTCATTCCTCCAGCTGCTTAACCTGCCACTTCTTGTTTTGCCTCCATTGTTCTATTTCATCATGGAATCTACACTCTTCTCCAGTGTGAAGTCTGGGGGTCGCTTAACTTGTCAGATTTATATGGAAAAGTATGCAATAGCTATTACTAACTTTGAAATCCATACCTGTATATAGTGTAACATATAAACTTGTGCTTAGTGATGATATTTTTGTTCTAAAATAGTGACGAAACATGGAAGAATACATATCTTATTATTATTATGTGTTCTTCTAGAAAATGCATTGATGCTCTCTTACTTGGTCGCATCTGTCACACGTTTAACTGATGACATTTATGATGTTGATGTTGATGTTGAGTTGTCCTAATCTAGAGTAAATATAGTAAAAGTTATGAACTTTGTGAAAATTATAACCTAAACTTCAATTTAGATCAATAAAATGTATTCTGGAATGCTATATTAGAAAATTTATATAAAATTTTGTACTGGAAGTGTATGTAAAATGAAGAAGCTCACAATGCCAATTTGATTTTCTTAATCCTACCTGATAATTTTCTTTCTGAAAAACTAAGAAAATTGTGCGCAATTTGGACTTCTCGAAATCATAGTAGACTCGTTGATAGTATGTATATCTGTTAAACATCTTTAGGCCCGATGTAGTTAAATGTGCTTAAATGAACTTTTGAATGTAAACTCATTGTATTAAACTTCGACTTTGAATAATCTCAGTTCCACTACATTAAAAGCTAGCTCTTTATGTTTCACGATTTTTTACAAATAGAATTTTCATTTGCATATTTGGTTTTAAAATGCATTCTTGAGAAATAAGCTCCCCTGCCTCTGAATTGTTTCTAGCTCAAAAGTTCGGAGAAGGCTAAGCTCTTCTTCGTTTTCTTTCCAGATAAATGTACTGCAAAATGGAATGAAGATAGAGATAGCAAATGGAAAAGAACTAATTGGATTAAAGACATTACATGTGTCCTTAGGAAGATTATACTCTTTCCATTTCCTGTAACGTCTTCTATCTTTTCTTATTTAGAAATGTCCAGAAAATTGCTGGATAGTGTAAAGCCCTTTAAAAAATGCCAGTTAACTATATTCATTGCTCTTGTCACAATTCGGGCTATATTCCTTTGTATCATATTCTGTAACGTCCACACGAGTGTTTGCCAACTGAGAAAATTCTGCCAGAAGTCCTGGAGGCAGTGACCTGTACATAGAATGTCGGATACGCGTACACATAATTGATGAAGCGCACCATGTGTTGGTACAAGTTGTACGGTAGCAGACATAATCTTTTATGCAGGTTAAAGAAGTGGTTATAGAGAGTTGCTGTATTGGAAATTATTTGCAATTTCCTCTAAAAACGTCTTTTTATCATGTGTCATATGGATGCTTTCACGTGAGTTGAGAAATTTCAGAAAAAATGTCATTATCTGGGTGGTTGATTTTCGATGACAAGATACTGAAGAACTAAGGGGCCTGTACTTCCATGTGATTGATCAGCGAGGGACATATATTCAGTTCCCATGTCAAATTCCTGATTAGCTTGTTGCCACTTTTCTTCACTTTGTTTATACATTTGAAAGCATAACGCATACAGAAATCATTCACCCTATTGACAAGGATTTAAATTCTAATAGATGACCAGAAACTTTGTATCGTCTAGTAAAATCATTCAAAGTAAACTTCCGTTGATGATGATATGATTATTAGAACTGGTGCGAATTTTATAAGAACAATTACCTCTTTAATTATAGGGTTAGAATGGCTTCTAGCAAGTGAAAGTTTTGTTGATGGTTGCTTGCATTGTCAGGCATTAGAGCTTGACAGGGTTATAAAACCTGTCAAGTGGGCCTCAGATGGTATGATACCACATGACCAGGAGCAATGTATCATTTCAAGATGGATTGATGTTTTTGGTTAGAGCTGTTAGGGAATGGTGGTCCTCTTGTTCTCCCATTTGTATTTAGCGCTTCTGCCAAGAAATTGTCACTTCTGTGGCTTTTTCTTGATCCGACCCCAAATAGACAAATTTCATATGTCGTGTCTGTCTAAAGTATTAACTAAAAATAATAACTGATAGGGTTTATACAGAAAAAGAAAAAAAAGGTAACGGAAATCATTCGCCTAAAAGAACTCTTTGGATGATAGGTGTTCCTCTTCCCTGAGAACTACAAAACAACTTGGGAGTCCTGCCATTCGTATACCGCCGATGAGCAATACGAGGTGGACGGGTCATTTGGTAATGCACACATTTTATGGAATTCGCTCGTCGGTACTATTTTTCAACCTAATTAAAAAGATATTTCACCATTTCCTAAGATATTGAATTATTTTTTAAAAAACAATCCCAGTGAATATGCATTTGCGTGCTAACCCTGTCACTTGGAGGAGCGATCCCGAAAGGAGAAGAGATAAAAGAAGTTAATGATCATGGAGTCCCTCTTTGGTTTTTTTTTTCATTTCCAAGCTGGAAATGAAAAATTGTTACAGAAACTGGCAAGTAAAAGTTTTGCTTTCTGCACAATTCACTGATACAAGAACATAATAAAGCCAGGGTTGAATCAGAAAAGCCTAAAGGTAACATTTGTTTATCAACCTTTAACAAACAGATTGTTCTGTTGCTTGACAAAGACTTTTCAGAACTGTGAACTCAAGAAGGTGATCTAATTAAAGGCTCAGACGACCTGGAGAAACTAGAAGACTGAACTGCTGCTTTTGGATTTGTGGATGCTTCTTTGCTATGACAATTTGGTTTATCCACTTCCTCATTCCCATGTCTGATCTCCCTTAACATCGCAATTACGTCCTTCATACTTGGTCTTTCCTCTGGTGAAGGATTCACACAAAGGAGGGCAACCCCAAGTACTTGAAGCATTTCTTGGAGTTGAGTACCGGAACCTAGAAGAAGCTGTTGGTCCAAGATTGCTGTCAAGTCTCTTTTCCCTTCTCTAAGTTCCTTGCTAATCCAGGTCACAATGTGGGCACCATCAGGAATCCGGTTATCAATCGGTTCTTTCCCTGTTAAGATGCCTAGGAGAACCACGCCGAAGCTATATACATCACTCTTCTCTGTGATTCTGAAACTGTATCCATATTCTGCGATATATAAAATTCGGTTTTAACTCTCTAATCGACCTTATTATAAGCTTACTGAGTCAGTCATATGTGAAACATTGTCCAATAAAGTAAGCTAAAGTTGAGGCCTAGCTTGGTAGAACACTTGCATGAAAACATTTAAGCAGAATATATGCAATCTGTTTTTGTAAGTTAATCAATGTTGCACATGGCTAAACTATTTGTGCAGTTTTTGAAAACCTGTACACCAAGTTTGTTTCAGCTTAACTAGAAAATGTTCTAAATGTTGGTACTGACCTGGAGCAATGTATCCGTAAGAACCTGCAACTGTGTCCGAGGCTATTGAACATTCTGAACAATTGAAAAGCTTAGCTAGTCCAAAATCTGCAATGAAGGCCTCAAATTGTGGTCCTATCAAGATGTTATTGGCCTTGATATCACGGTGTATGATTGGGGGGATACAATCGTGGTGAAGATAAGCCAAACCATGAGCTGCCCCCAATATAATCTTATATCTTGCATCCCAGTCCAAGAACAACTTCTTCTCATAGAGCAATCCTGCCAAACTTCCATTACTGATGTAATCAAACATGAGCAATCTTGTTTTCCCGTTGTTGCAACATCCTAGAAGCCTGACAATGTTTTTATGTCGTATTGATCCAAGAGCTCTAACTTCTGCAGAAAAAAAATCTCTTTCTGGAGCTTCAGTATTCTTCGGTGGCCACAACTTTTTCACTGCAATAATCTGGTTCATCGGAGCCTCAACACGGTAAACTATTCCTGAACAACCCATCCCAACAACATTTGAATCAGAGAGCTTGGTCACTATATCGGTTACAGAAAAGTTTAGCTTCTGAAATGGTGTAAAATCCCATTCTAACATGTTCTCTTCTTTGTCCTTCCTCCCAGATGAAGCCTCGCGAAGTTTTATAAAGACAAGGACACCAACAAGAACGAAAAGAAATGTTGAAGTTAAACTGAGAAGAGTGCAAGTGATAAGTTTTCTTGTGGAGTTCCTTCCGTGTCCATTCTCTTTTACATGGCATGTTGTTCTGTTGATGCAGAGTTCTTCATTACCAGCATATGCAGTCGGAGGCAAATCATGGAAGAACTTAGTATTAGGAAGCAAACCCGAGAATCTGTTGAACGAGACATCCAGAGAAACAAGATTCTCAAGACTTCCCAGTACTCTTAACGTTCCTGTGAGCTTGTTGTGGGAGAGATCTAAATTGGCAAGCTTTGAGAGATTGGTAAAACTTTCTGGAATAGGACCTGTTAGAGAGTTCCTACTCAAACTAAGGAGGATATCTAGCTCTTGTAATTGACCAATCTCATATGGAATTGAACCAGAAATCCTGTTACTGCTAAGATCTAACAACTGCAAATCCCTACACAGGCCAAGTGACTTGGGAATAGAACCAGTAATGAGGTTACTGCTCATAATTAACTTATTCAAAGATGAAAGCTTGCCTAAGTTCTCTGGAACGGAACCTGCTATATAGTTCCTTGAGAGGTCCAGGACGTTCAAGTTGACGAGAAATTCAAGAGATGCAGGAATGACACCTCGGAGTTTGTTGTCATGCAAATCGACCATTTCTAGCCTAATGCAGTTGCCAATTTCAGGAGGAATTTGTCCAATAAACTGGTTATCTGACAATTCAAGGAAGGTCAAATTATTTAGTAGTCCTATCTCTGGTGGAATTTGACCTGTAAAGTTGTTAGAACCTAGTCGTAAACGGGTCAAGGCAAAGCAGTTGCCAATATCAGATGGAAGTTCACCCGAAAGTCCATTTGCTATTAATAACAATTGGGATAAGTTCTTGAGATTGAACAAAGTACGCGGAATGGATCCAGTAAGGAAGTTATGCGAGAGATCCAATGCTTGAAGTTTCTTGCAGTTTGCTAGCTCAGTAGGAATGCTTCCACTGAGCTGGTTCTGCCAAGCAAAGAACAGCAAGAGCTCATTTAGATTCCCTATGGAAGGTGGAATCTCTCCGGAAAATCTGTTGTTATGTAGCTCAAGTTGCTTTAAACCAGGAAAATTCCCAAGAAAAGACGGAATCTCTCCTGAAATTTTATTCTCAGACAAAAGAAGCTCCTCCAGTGAAATCAAATTGGCAAGAGAACCAGGAATATTTCCGATAAGAGAATTCGTCGAGAGATCAAGGACTTCCAAACTAGAACAGTTGCCAAGAGCTTCAGGTATGCTCCCTGTTATGTTGTTCTGCCATAATAACAACCTTTTGAGATATTTCAAAGAGCTCAATTCAATCGGAATCTCACCTGAAATTTGGTTTTCATACAAAAACAGATTTTCTAGCCTAGAACAGTTTCCAACTTCTGCTGGAATGAATCCAGTGAGATCGGCAGTATAAACTGAAAGAGTTTTGAGATGTTTCAGTTCTCCTAAACTTGCTGGTAGCTGTCCAGAAATCCCAGTATCCGCAAGGCCTAAAAAGATGAGCCTTTTGCAGTTTGATATCTGCATTGGGATTGCGCCATGAATTCCTGGGTTGCCTCCAGCGCGAAAGGTCTCCAGAGCTGCCAATTGGCCAATCTCTGCAGGAATCGTTCCTGAGAGCTTGTTATCAAACAGTTCTAGCTGTCTTAGCCTTGAACAGTTTCCTATTTCCCCTGGAATCTCACCATTTAGTGAATTTGTATTCAGCACAAGCAACTGTAATTGAGATAGCTTTCCTAATTCAGCTGGGATTTGGCCTGTTAAAGCATTGAAACTGAGGTCCAAGGTAATGAGTGAAGACAGGTTTCCTATTGAGTTTGGGATTTGTCCAGTGAGGTTTCCGTTAGAAAGGACAAGAGATGTGAGATGGTTGAAGGAAAGCACCTGCAAAGGGAAGCTGATAGGAAAACTAGTGGAAGTGACTGCTAATTCTGAGACATAACCATCAACTGAGCATTGAACATAATCCCATTTGCATGGATTCTGGTGAGCGGGATCCCATGAAGAGAAGTAAGAAGCTGAAGAAGAAGAAGAATTAAAGGTTGAAAGCCATGAAAGTAAAGAAAGTCCTTCCTGGTTCAGTGGAGAGACAGCTGGAAAAATAGAGATGTTGAGAAACAAGAGAAAAATGGTGATTGCATTGCTTGACATGATGAGCTTGGTTGTCTTTCTCTGCTACTGTGTATCTCATTTAAATTGTGAATCTCATACAGTCTCACATTTCTATGAATGTTCTTTTAAGTGTGGGGAATTGAACTGCCCTCCCTGTTATCCCATATTTACTGACATAACAGTCTACTTTCTGTCATACCTTGCTTATATATTGAAGTATTACAGATATGCACATACGTATACAGATATGTAGTCAACTTGGTATAGAAAGGTCTTTGTACTAAGATTTTTCCATACTATGCTTAAATTTCAAGTACATATGGCTTCAGTTGTTGAGGAGAAAGTTAGCTTCGATCACTTAAAATTTTGATACTTGTTTATGATTGCCTTAATGGTTACTTCGTGATAAAGAACACATCTATTCCTGTAATTACCGATTTATATTATCCACAAAAACGAAGCTTTGTAGTTTTTTTCTCCCCCCTTTCTCTATGGAGATATATGGTAAGATATTATATTTCTTTTTCTGGGATAAATCTGTGAAGAAAACTTCTCTGTTCAGTGGTTCTCATACAATGATTGTTCATCTTTTGAGTTAAAAGAATACTCACTAGAGTCCAGATTGTGAGAGGGACAAAGCCACCACACAAATGGAGGTGGACACCACAACCCTTTCTGCTGCATAATTTTGGTAATCTCTCAAAGTCACTGTTCTTTCTTTTTTTTTTTTCTGCAGGAAAACCAATGTTCTTACCATGAATGTATAAGCCACTCACTATCTTGTAAATGAGAGACTGAAATTTGTCCATGCCTGATTAGGTAAAACCCCATGCATGAACCTTCCCTTCTCCCCTGGATCCAACAAAAAGGAAAAGTTGGGTACAACTTTCTCTGTCACAACTCCTCACTTTTTCTGTACCCTGCTGTAATCTCCTTTATTATTATAGAGATATAGAGAAGCCAGTTATCTCTGAAATATTAATAATTGTCAAACCAACGCTGATATGCATTTCAGCAGCCTGAGATTGTTGCCGGAAATTGTTTAGTGAAGAAGTTGTCAATTTCATTTCAGAAGTAAAATAATCAATTAGTAGTCGTTTTTTATAAATTTATAAAGAATTTAACATCTCTTTTCTTTTTCTTAATACAAATCTTCACTGTGCATTCCTAATTCAAGCAAAGACCCTAGTTGGACACACAATTGATATCAGGAGCCCTTTTGAGATTGACATACAAATGATTCACTTTGCAATTATTTGCTGATAGAATAGAGTGTACGCGTAAGCTTAACATGCTGTATTGTGGGGGGGATAAGCTTTTGAGTTTGAGTCTTGTAATCAGGTAGCAGCATATGCCAACTTTGTTGCTTTTAATAACTTTAGTTGGATAAATAGGAAGCCAAGACACCGTAATCAAAAACATAAAGGTAGCTAACTCGAGGGGTGTGGTTGAATGGAAGGGACTCATCCATCCTTAATCAAAAGTCAGGGGTTCGATCCTTAGCTTTAGGTATGGAGTAGCCTTAAATCTTTGGGCCAGCTGTCCCACTCTGTAAGATGCCTACATTAGTCATTGGATCCACCGGTGGATACCCTGGTCAAAGACAAAAAAAAATAAAGGTAGCTTATAAAAATATTGGTAGGCTAAGCTGAAAGAGAAAAAAAAAATTAGGGGGGGCAAAGACATAGAATTTTTTGTAATTTAAATTTTTTTTGAAAAATTCTTTAATCTTTAAAATTCTCAAAAAAATCATTTCTAATTTTCATTTTTTTAGAAAAACTTTTTCCCTTAAATTTTAATTAAAAAATAATGATAAAGTATACATGACATAAATACAACACTTATATTAATTAAACGCTGCTTACTTGAAATTAAAAATATATTGTTGTTATAATATTATCTTTTCATTTGTACTTAAAAGTTGGAGCATCTAATTGAGAAAGAAAATCCCAACTCATACCATCCGAATGGTTGCGTGATGGAGAACGAGGGGATAAAAATCACAAGAAATGAGGATATGTATGCACATGCTTCTTGGTTCCTAATTTGCTCCATCAGATTCAAATCTGTGTAAGATACTCAGCTCAAAAATCTAGGATGCCCCTATGAAAAGAGAACTTTAGAATAGACAAGAGAGATAGAAAATGAACTTTGCTTAAGTTGGGTCTTGTAATGCAAATAGGTCCAGTGATTTGGATTAGTATGTCCGATTTTGCTGGATTAAGTGGTGGAAGGTGGGGCAAGCCAAGGGATTCCCCAACCCCAACCATAGATAGGGAGCTGTGAGCTGATCTATCTTTTTTTTTATATTATTATTAGTGATTGATTGATGGTTGATGGTCACTCGTTATTCATTACTCTTGCAAAATTCACACTGTATTGATTAGTATTAACCAGTGTATAACGAAAATTGGATTTGGTCGGGCCGCCCATGCTGGGCTCAAGTCTAGGCATAAGAGCCTGAAGGTCGACCGGTCGATCCTCCAAAAATCAGTCTCATACTCAATGGCTATAGTCCAGGCCCGATCTACGCTCTCCTAAGCCCGTCCGTATGTGAGAGACTCCCATGCACACGTAAAGACCTAAACCTAGT
>JANSVB020000033.1:5221582-5237093 GCA_025504935.2 Erythroxylum haughtii
ATACCGAACTCAGTACAGTATTCATAACAGTGGATAAGGATATTAACACACTCTTAGAAGTCAACTCTAGCACTGATTTAATGTCAGTTTCATCCCAGACTTGTGTATATAATTATCTTAGTTTTCTTTCCTTACTAGGGCTGCTTTTCTATCATTCTTCCTTTGCCTTTAAATTCTACAAACAGAAAAAATCAGCTGCTCAATTGTCCGTAATAACTTACGATAACTTAACATGATTAATTTCCCTGGCGAAAATTTGATAACTGAGTAAAAAAATTAGATGAGAAACTTTCTTTGCAGCCTTTTATTTATTTGTATTATTTTGTTTAGGAATCTGTCAACAACTAACCCAGAGTAATAATGATACTAATTCTATTAGATATCCCCCTATTGACACAAGATTAGAAGCCAGAAGACTCTTAACAATGCCAACTGACTAGGTTTTCCTTCTCGTGGTTTGACTGGTCTTTTGAGTTCATGTCATGTACAAGTAAACACGGAAATGGAGTTGGTTGGACCATAAATTCATGTCAAGTTGAAGTTGGTTGGTCAAGTTTGGGTTTTTGTCGCCGCTTCTGACTTAGCCTATTTGTCTCTCAGGTTAAATTGTTCTTTAAACCATATGGACCCAACTAATTTGGAAGCCCACTTAAAACTGAGGAGAGGATGCAAGCTGAGGATGGATAATATTTGGAGTTCTAACGTCAAAACTCAAAAAGGCTTACAGTTGCACACTTGCACTCCCTCCTCCACATCACCCTCAGCCTCAGGGACAGGGTTTTTGGAAGTTTGTAAAAATTGTGTAAACCCCAATGGTTATTCAATAATGTTGAGATCCAAATCATAAAACCTTACCACTTCTGCTCAAACTGTAGCATGGTGACGGTGGTGTCATTTTCACATTAAGTTGAAAACATATTGGCTTAGGCAAGTGCAAGTGGGTAATCCAAAAATTAGGTTTAACTTTGGATTTCTTCTGTTGCCACCCAACTATCTTTCACATGTTTTCTTCCATTTATTTTTACAATAAATGTGTGGATAAGAATGAGGATTATTAGGGAAAAAAAAAAATGAAACGGAGGATCTGTTACTAGTACTACCCCCACCAAGTTCCAACCCCAAAAGAAGACGGCGTTCCCAAGTTCCTACTTCTCAAATCAAAACAGAAGGCCAAGGTCAGTGACCAGATTTAAGCTTTAAGCCGTGTCCAGCTCCAGCACATATATTAGATTGGTCATTATATCAAAATTGCTCCAACGTGGCACCATAAGACAAGTTCAAACCACGAAACCGGCTACCTCTCACATATTATTATAATAATTTTGCGACCAGCCAATCTTTACTTATCATTGTGTTGTTGTAGTAGTAAAAGTCTCCATTGACTTGTCTTCTTTAAATACTTCACCTTCCTCGCCTCCCCCAAAAAAATTTGACAATACCAACAATAATGCTTCTATCATCCTCCGCATCACCACCGCAACAGTTTCTGTGTATCTCTCCTCTCCCTTCCCTCTTGGTCTCTTTGACTCCAGATTCTCCATGGATCCGTCAGAAGACTACCCAGTTAGCAGATCTCCCAGGAAAGAACTTCAGGGTCCCAGACCACCTGCTTTAAAAGTCCGTAAAGATTCTTACAAGATCAAGAAACCACCCGTGCCACCACCACAGCGGTCAGAGCAACATCCTCAACAGCCGCCCGCGGCTCAGCCACGTCAACCTGTTATCATCTACACGGTGTCGCCGAAGGTGATCCACACCAACCCTAGTGAGTTCATGACCCTTGTTCAACGCCTCACCGGCTCCAATTCCACGGCTTCTTCTTCAACTTCCTTCACCACCACAACCAACCCCTTTAACGACGATGGCGGAGCCATATCTCCGGCGGCTAGGTACGCCACAATAGAGAAGGCGAAGTCTCCGAAAGAGAAGAAGCAGCAAACTACGGATGTAGGGTTTGTGGAAGGTGTAGAGTGGAGTCAGGTTATTGAGAGGTCAAGTTTGTTTCCGGGGATTTTATCGCCGGGGCCTGCTTCGCTGCCGCCGATACCGCCGAACTTCTTCTCTCCGGCGACTTCTGATCCGAATTCCCTTAACTTCTTCCATGATTTGAGTCCAGCTCTTCATGGTAACAGGAACTTCATAGAGGGTAGCTTCATGCCTAGTCCTTCAACAAACTTCTTTTCGCCGCATATAATTTCACCAAATTCATCCATGGATCTTTTCAGCAATTTCAATAACATATTTGACTTTTAGGAAGAGATTAGATATTATTAAACATACGGGTTTTGTGTTTTGAATTTCACCCATTTGTCAGGAATGCTAGAAAAAGGGTGGGTGGGGGAATTGGGTTAGAGTTGGAATCTGGATACTTGTTTAGCTAGTTGGAGGTTTTTTAATGGCTAGAGCTTAGACCTTTTTCTTCTTGTAGTTATCGTTCTAGTGGGCCATTTGAAAGTGCATTTCCTGCTTAATTCTCCATATATTGTGTACCAATTTTTGTCAATGCAATTTCATTTGTAACCTTCTTTTCCCCGCATTCAAACTTTCAATGCTCATACACATCATTCATTCAGCTTTCTGGATTTAACAAAACCCCCAAATCCGCTCTTTTTATAACATTGTCGTATATGATGTTAAAGTTACTTGTAACAATTTCAGGTTTTCCCGAAATTTGCAATTTCAGTTCAACAATGATTCCCCTTCTCCTCTTTTTCTTATACCCTTACTCTAGGATTGGGATTGGGACCATAACATTCTCGTTAGCCTTGTGCTGCAAATTAAATGCTTTAGGACTACTATTAATGCATGTAGGTCATAATGCAGTGCTTCAATGCTGGAAATGTTCAAATTTTTCTATAAATCTTAAACTTGTCAAAGAAATCTCCGAAGATTTTTTATTGATAATTGAATCATTCGTCGGAAGATTTTTTATTGACAATTGAATCATTCCTAAGCAATGTAGAATAATTAATTATATTTTTTTAATTCTATTTCATCTTTAATAAATCGATTAATCTTTTAGACTTTAAAGAGATTTTTAAAATATTAGATTAATCTAACTTCTTCATTTTCTATACATACTTCCTCTTGATTAAGCCAATGTGACAAAAATGCTTCCCTGTTGAATTTGTCGGACTACTCCTCTAGAAGACAAACAACCATCTTTGGCGCTGTAAATCATTTTTTATTTTGGGGCAGGAAAGTCAAAAACAAGTTTATATTATTATTAATCACTAGGTTTAATCTTTTTACTTTTATATCAGTAGGCACGTTATTGGAGTAGCCGTATGGAGCAGTTAAATAAGAACAACGTGAATGAAGAAAAAATAGCCCATGAATATCAGATTGCCATATTATAATTAATATGTAGACTAATTTAGTTGCCTAATTAATAAGTCAATAAAAGAGAAAGAAAAGGTTAGATATGAGTTGGCTTCATCATCTTTGTTAATACTTAATAGTAGTACACCATTACACATCGATTACGTCAGTCTAACCCAATGGGGAAGCCGCTCAACTTGTATCAAAGGACAGCATGTCAAATTAAACTCCTAAGTATAAAATACTGCGATTTCTCTTGCCATCTTTGTGGTCCTCATCAAAATACAGCGAAGTCGTGTCAAAAGTATCCTGTACGTCGGTACGTGGGAATGATCAACGATTCAGCTGGTAAGGAAAGACTCCAGGAAAAAATAATAATAATAATAATAATTTATTCAGAGCACGCCAAATTAATGAATTATTATATGTTTTTGAAAAAACGAGCTTGTTCCGTACATCAGTTGGAACAACCTAAGCGAGTAGCTCATACAAGTTGGGGATTATTTACTACAACTATCATGGCTACTCCTCAAAGCGCCACTAACCGGACTGCACCTACGTAGGCTATGGTTTTTTCCGTTAGCTCCACATTTACAAGGTAATGAAATCAACTTCTGCAGGTAGGTTGCTTTCTACCAAACACGCCGTACAAGTAGCTCAAGTTTTGCATGGAGCCCCTAATCAACAAGAGGTCCCACTCCCATGTTTCATTGGCAGTATGTTTAGACGTGAAAATAAGCAATGCAACCAAAGTTCTCATGGCAAGATCTGCGAAGATCATGTGACTCGCCAGAATATCAAAGGCTTGTTCATCTCTGTAACAACAAAACGTCAATCTGTAAAAGAAGCCAGAATCAATGGATGGAAGAAAATAGAGGGCAATACTTTCATGAGTTGGCTCCAACTTGACGAAACTTCCAGGCCACACATCAGTCACAGTAAGCAACTTCACTTGAAATCAATTTTGGTACTAAATTTGCCTCCTCATAACCTCTAGATCATGCCATATTGGACAAATGACCCAGAAGTCCACCAACAGTACCAAAATTTGCATTGAAGGTAACTAAATCTCCCTGTAAGACGGGAAGACTGATTAAAACACTACTTTTCATATAGTGTTATAATAGATGAAAGAAACAGCAACAGTTGCAGAGCAATAATTTACTTCCAAATTAAATCTTTTATACGCTGCACAAAGACATAGCTCTGTTCTCCCACACTTGAACCATCAAGACTAGCCAGTTAACAGCTTTTACTTCGATGAGTTTCAGCCTTATTCACGTCCAAGGGTTTCAAGTCACGATTAGAAAGTTCCAGTTTCTTGGTATTCAACAGCTTTACCCAAGGGGTAATCATCCAATCTATTGTATGTTCCAAGATCCTTATTTTCCTGCCCAAGCTTGTAACCTGTGTCACCACTTTCAGAGCAATGCTCTTCAACAAGTTGACTTGAGATGCAATTTTCAGGTCTTTACACCTCCTTTGTAACCAAGCACTGATTACTGACCCTCAACCTCTTCAATTTTCTTTCGAATCTTTTGGAAGGTTTGGCCATATTCAGCTGGACATTTTCGAAACTCTCAACACAATTTTCTCCAAGTGCTAGAGGACTAGGTCTCTCAAGACTCAAGAGAGGATGTTCGTACATGTTTTGATTCACAATCTTCACATAACCAAACCACAAATTCATTAATGGCAGTACCTTCAATAGCTGAAGAAAAAGCAAAAGAATAAAATATGGACCAATATATGGAAAAAAAAAAGGGGATAGAAAATTTGACATTCATCACCGACACTTTCTTAGCATTTATAGTGCTGCTTTAGCTAAGCTAAACTTGCCCTATGCAAAATATCAATATCCCATTTAAGCATAAGCCTTCATTTTAGAGTGGAGTGTAACCGAATTCATCAGCTTATGCAGTTCTGACAGAATGTTACAAAAATACAAGAGTTTAACTTATAGATGCAGACTGCAGAGCATAATACTGACAATCATCACAATAAATAATAACCTCAGGGAAGCCTTGGTCACCACACTGCTGACAAAAAGTCACCCATAACACCACAAGTTTGGATGACTTAGATCGGCAGTTCTGTTAGTATCTCTGAATGACTATACTCTTTGGCATGTACACAATTTTGAAGGCTCAAGGACTCAATCAGCAATATGCAGAGGTCACTCCCCATTAAAGAAAAAAAAAGAAGAAAAAGCTTGAACAAGAAAAGAGACACATTGCTTCATTAAATATGAAACAATACAAAATATCGAATTCAACTTTTGATCATATGCTGGCATCTCTTATCAAAGTTGATTGACTACGATGCCATTCATGGAGGCTTTCTATTGAAGTTTGAATATCGTCTACATTAATGGCGAGAGTATGCAAAGCATAAAACTTATTTGCACAATTGACACTTAGCAGGCACACATAATTACACATAAGGATAAATAAACCACAACAATTTACGAAGCCATCTATGTGATCTTTTTTCAGAGATATTCAAACTTCCTCTCAATCCGGTAAAGGAATGAAGCCAAACTAAAGACAAGTAATGTTACTGTTCCGGCAATCCAAACTTCAATTAGGATTTAGCTCCGCCGAGACAAATAGTCGTTCAATGAGGAAATTATACTTTCAACATCCATTGGCATTAAGATTTTCAAACATCAATCAAGGTCAAACTGAATGCTGCAATCGGAAGTTGAACACTGCAAATGAAGTTATAGGCCAACTTTGTGACTTGTAAGAGAAATTGGCTCAAGAAACATCAATTGGCATGACATGATTACCAAAACTAAAATGACGTTCCCAGAATTATAACCAACTGAGGGATGATGGTCAAAATACTTATTTTTTCCAAAGCGACCTGCTTGAGTAGTTAGTTAAAAAGTTTGAAACTTTATGCGTTAGGTAAACATGGAATTTGTATTTGGTGAAAGAATTCCCATTTGTATTTGATGAAAGAATTCCCATTCATGAAACAAAGTATTTGCCCAATTGGCAGCAGCAAACATAAACAATTGAAATATCCAACAGTTAAACCTCATACACAAACATAAAGAGTTAAAAGGTTGATAAAAAATAAGAGGGAAAAATAGTGGGAAAAAACTCACCCTGACTGTAAGGAGCAGGAGCAGGAGCAGGAGCGCTCACAAAACCAGTTGAAGTAAAGAAACAAGAAATTACCAAAACGCTAAAAATTAGACGATTCCAAAAAGAAGAGAGAGAGAACCGAATGATACTGATACGTGTGGTTTGTCTCAACTTGGTCAAACGGAACGGAACAGGTGTGTTGTGCAGAAGAGGACACGTGTATAATCGAAATCAGATGGGAGACTACAAAGTTTTTGGTTATTTCCGTATATTTTAATTTTAGGTTAAAGTTGTAATAGAATCGATTTTCATCACACTAACAGGGGACAGGATCATAGGAGTGGATCTGAAGACAATGGTTTAAGTTAAGCAACGTCACGAACAACAATATCTCAATAAATGTCTCACTAAGATACGAGATTTGAAGATATTCAAAAAGTACACAATTTTATACCTAAATAGTAAAGATACTGTTTTTAATAAATCTACAAGAAAAAATGAAAAATTTAGGCTAAAAATAAAAATATATATATATATATATATATATAACATTTATAATAAAATAAAACAAAATAGAGATAAAGAATAATAGAAGATACTTATTAAAATAATAAAAAATAATGAATAAAAATAAAAAAAGACATAAAATAATAATATAATACAAATAAATAAATAATTACAAAAAATATAAAAATAATTAAACAATAAAGATATATTGAGGTAAATAATTAAAAAAAAGACAAAATAAAACAGAAGTAACAAAAAATATTAAAAATAATGGTAATAATAATAGTAGTAGTAAATAACAATAATAATAATAATAATAATAATAATTACGGATGATGATTATGATGATGATAATAACAATAATAAGAATAATAAATACAATTTTCAAAGATAAACAAATAAATAAAGACATACAAATAAAAATATAAAATAAATAATCCAATAAATATATAACAATGTAAAGAATAAAAATACTAGATACAATAAGTAAATAAATACACAAATAAGAAAGAAAATAAATAAATAAAACAAGTCATTATAAGATTTTCTAAGGTAAGCAAGGAAATGTTTAGGCTGAATAACTATGAGGTAAATACTACATATCAAATGTTTTAGGCTAAATACTAAATATAATACTCAAAAGAAAAGATTTAAGAGACCTATGAAAAAGAGAAGGACTCTTATATGTGAGATCTTTTACCATATCCTAGTATATCAAAGTTTCTTATTGAGAGTTACATGCTTAGTAAATTTTAACAAAGTCATATCATTCATAATTACCTACCTCTAATTCTTCTTAGGCATTCCTCTTTTTTTCTTGCAGTCCTTAAGCATCTTAACATGTTTGAACTACCTAAATCTTGTCTCTATTAATTTTCTATCAATATTAGCCACCCTTAATTTGTTTGTTATTATTATATTCATAAACTTATCTCTTCAAGTAAGGTTGCCCATCCAACAAAGCATCTTATCTCCGTCACTAATAACTTATAACTATACACTTTATTATATAAAGCATGATAGACCTAATCGCTAAATGATAAAATCGACTTTTAAGATTAAAAGGTATCTTCTTTTCACATAAAACTCCTAATACACTCCTTTATTTAAGTCAATATGATCTGGTACTGTGAACTGTATCTTCATATATCTCTCAATTGTTTTGAATGATAGATCTTAGATACTTAAAATACTATTTATGTGAAATAACTTATGAACCAATCTTTACATCTATATCGGAAGCCACCCTATGGCCTGAAAAGTTACACTCTAAGTACTCAATCTTTGCTCTACTTAATTTAAAGCCCTTCGACTCTAGCATATCGTACAAAGTTCTAGTTTGACATTAATACCTTCTTTTGTCTCATCAACTAAAATAATGTCATCAGTAAACAACACACCAAAGCCCATCCCTTTGGATATTCTTGATGAGCATATCCATCATTATAACAGACATAAAGGGGCTCAACGAGAAGCTCTGGTATAACCCAATATTGATAGAAAAATGCTTTGTATCTCCTTAGATTGTCCTTACTATGGTCTTTATATCATTATATATATTCATAATAACTTGTATATAGGTCACAGGAACTCTGTTAACTTCTGATTACCTCCACATGATTTCCCTAAGTAGTCTATCATAAATCTTCTTTAAGTTAATAAAAATCATATGTAGGTTACATTGTCTTTCTCTTTAATATTCCGTTAATCTTCTAAGGAGATTTATAGCTTTTATCGAAGACCTTCCTGACATGAGACTAAATTGATTCGACATGAAACTAAATTGATTCTCTGAGATAAGTGCATTCTTTCTAACTCTCTTCTCAATCGCCTTCTATTACAATTTCTTGGTGTGACAAAGTAGTTTGATGTCTCTATAGTTGTACAACTTTAAATGTCCTCTTTGTTCTTGTATAGAAGAATTAGCATACAAAGTCTCGACTTAACTGGCATTTTGGTAAACTTAACGATCATATCAAAAAGCTTGGCTAGTCAAGTAAGACCATCTTCCCCTCGGCTTTTTCACAGCTCTGCAAGTATCTAATCAAGCTTTACTACCCTTTCACTCTTCATTTCCCTCAAAGCTCTTTTATTTTTTGTAATATATCATTAAAAATTAAAGTTATGATACCTCTAAAACGTGTTAAGATCATGTAAACAGATTTCATCTACATCTTCATTAAAAAGACTATAGAAGTATTTCTTCTCTTAATATCATTTTTAGCTACAAGCACCTGCCTTACTTTATCTTTTTATATAACAAAATTGATCTAAGTCTCTCACTTTCCGTTCCATATCTTTCGCTAACTTAAATATACCTTTTTCTTCATACTTAGTTTTTAATCATTGTTATATTTTATAATAAGCTTTGCTTTTAGCTTTTGAGACTATCTTCTTGATCTCTTTATTTATAAGTTCATAATTCTCTATTAACTACCCTTTCTATCCCCGCAGTGCTATCTAATAGAGCTTTATAAGCAATCTTCTTAATCTTAATATTAGAAACACGCAAGGTCTCTTTACTGCATTCCTTAAAAGATTGCTACTCTCTCCCACATTTCGTTAACATCTCCTTCCAATTTTCATTATTCTCTATATCTTGCTCTATTCCTAGGTTGTTGTACCGTATCCCTTTTTAGATTTCACCATCTAACTCTGGTATAGTTACGAGGAGAAAGGCTATAGAAGTATTTCTTCTCTTAGTATCATTTTCAGCTCCGAACACCCGACTTACTTCATCTTTTATATAACAAAATTGATATAAGTCTCACTTTCTGTTCCATAACTCTTGCCAACTTAAATATACCTTTTTCTCCATCCTTAGTTTTCAATCATTGTTATATTTTCTAGTAAACTCTGCTTTTAACTTCTGAGACTATCTTCTTCATCTCTTTCTTTACAAGTTTATAATTTTCTATTAACTACTCTTTCTATCCTCGTGGTGCTATCTAATAGAGCTTTATAAGTAATCTTCTTAATCTTAACTTTAGAAACACCCAAGGTCTCTTTACTGCATTCCTTAAAAGATTGCAAGTTCCAGTAGTGATTGCGGTGGATGAAGGATAAACAAGCATAAAATTTACTTTGAAGAAGCCAAATACACAACCATAAACAACTTGGTGTTTTCGGTGTAAAACAAAGCTAACGAAGAACAAAACTCCAGATGCAGGAACTTTCCTTCCTAAACATGTGTATACTTTGCATGTAATTCACGTGTCATCCAATTAAGACTACCACATGTCACTACACATGCAAGCCATTTGTCAATATTAAATCAGTCCATGTGTCATATTAGGATTGGTCCAAATTTCAATATTTTTCCAAAATTCACCAAAATTTTCAAAATAATCATAATATTCTCCAAATAAATTTTCACCATAAACAATCCACAATTCATAATTCAATCGCATTAATAACTCAATTATACCTGGAAAATATCAATGAATGCATATACAATCATATGAATGTGCAAGAAAAATGTGTATGTCACAACTAATTTATGCATGATGTGTATTTCCTAATTTCTTGATAATTTCTCATAATTTACAATTCTGGCCTTAGCATGGATAACGAGATGTTACAACTACAATATGGTGCCATCCTTCTATGGGGTTCCTAATAAAGACCCTTTAAACTTCATTCGGGAGTTCCATTTCACTCTCCAAACATTTCCTTTGGTGGATAAACTTCATTCAGGAGTTCCGTTCCACTCTCCAAACATTACCTTTGGTGGATGGCTTAAACAAAGATTAACTCAAAATGAGAGGCTTCCCATACATATTGAAAAATTAGGCCAAGGCATGGTTGATGACCCTTACGTCTGATTCATTGACTACATAGGACTAGGTGTAAAACAAATTCATAGGCAAATTTTATTCCCATCAAAAGATTTTTGAGTTGTAGACGAAGATGGTTACCTTTGCTCAGTTGGAGGGAGAGCCATTCCATGAGGCACGGAAACACTTCAAATTCTTAGTAATACAATGTCCACACCATCATTTTTCACTTCATATGCATAACCAATTCTTTTATGATGGACTAACATAATAGTGTCAGTATATAGTGGAAAATGCAATAGGAGGAGTTGTGGGAGAGAAGATAGCCCAATAGACATGAAATCTTTGAAATGCTAGGGGCTCAATTTCTTAATAAAAGAGCATAACGGGGAGAAAAGCTGGAACTCGAACCAAAAAATGACTATGCTATTGACTGAATTAACAAAGCATGTGAATAACCATGAGACATCCCCAAGATGCTTTGAATCATGAGGTATATGGTATATATGGAACTTTTGATAATGGAGCTAATGTTTGTTCGTATTCTTTTGAATATTTTGCAGGCGAGGAAGAATAAGCAAACCCACTTAATGTTTTTCAACTGAGGGTGCGAAATGATTCATATTCAAACACCTACAATCCTAGTTGGAGAAACCACCCCAATTTATTTTGGAAGACTTGCAATCCACCAGTGCAATCTCAACCACAATATCAAAATTTTCGAAGGAAAAATCAGTTCCAAGGGCAATTCTCAAATCAAAACATGCTGAGAAAGCCTTTTTTGGAGGAAAGTCTGAATTCGTTCATTCAAGATATTGCTCAGAATCAAGACATGAACAATAAGATATTTGATTCATTGGAAGCTTTTATAAAGAGGGTTTGGTCTCAAGTAAGGCAACTCACTACTCAAATGCAAAACAATCAAAAAGGAAAGTTTCCCAGTTAATTCGAACAAGCCAAGGTCATTATGATTATAAGCAGTGGTAAGGTGATTGATAATCTTATTGAGATTCCTACTAATTTGTCTGATGTAGGTAATTAAGAAGAGGAGAGCCTCATTAAGAGAGGAGATGAGAAAAATGAGGAAAGCAATGGGAACAACTATTTTGTCTAGTTTCTATTGCTTTTAATAGCCTTCATATATTGATTTTGGTTATAAACCCTTGTATTTTAATCCAAATGTGAGATAGATTGAGTGAAATTGGTGTGGATGTTGCATAAATCTTAATTAGATTATTTTGTGAAATTTTCATAAAGGTTGAAGAAAAGTTGACATAAATTTACATGAAAGGAAAAGAAGAAAACAAAGAAAGGGGGTGACTAAAGGTGTCACCACCATAACAAAGCTTGTCATGGTGGTGACTAACTTATCATAGCTTATCATGATGGTGACTAACTTATCACCATCGTGACAACCTTAGTTACGATGGTGACTAAACATGTCACTACTGTGACATGTTAAGTTATGACATGTTTAGTCACGATGGTGACTTAACTTGTCACCAATGTGACCATAACTGAACCATGAGTCACACCTGTGACTGCCACACTCACCCCTGTGCAAAGTCTTATGTTGATCTGTCTATTTTATTAAGTGGCAACTATAGGATGAAGGGGCACAAAAACCTAAACCTAGATGAGGTTACAAATAGAATGGATAGGAGGATGGCGATGACATAATTCATTCCATTCCACTCTCAAAGCTTCATAATCAACAAGAACAGACACATTGGGGGAGGGACAAAGAGATAGAGAGAAAGAAGAGAGAAACAAAGAAGAGAAACAATGTGAGTCGGTGAAGAATAGAGAAGCATAATAGAGAGGTGGAAGCTAGGGACAAAGGCCGAAAGCAAGAGCTAGAGCGAAATCCATTAAGCTTAAGTAACCATTCCGTTGGGTGAGAACAAGTTGAAGTAGAAGGCGAGAGCTAATATGGGATGCTTGAGAGGG
Organism: Erythroxylum haughtii; assembly: GCA_025504935.2. NCBI lineage: Eukaryota > Viridiplantae > Streptophyta > Magnoliopsida > Malpighiales > Erythroxylaceae > Erythroxylum > Erythroxylum haughtii. The sequence goes on from JANSVB020000033.1 coordinate 5,234,232, forward strand.
TAGGTGACCAACCACACTCCCTCATCCAATCCTTTTTTTCTTATTCTATTTTTCAATTGTTGTTTAGTTTCTTGTTTGTTTTCTAAACTTATTACTTGTTAGCTTAACCGACTGTTATTTGTTTTCTTTTCATAGTTCATTTAGTATTCCCTGTTTTATTGCTTTAATACTTTTATTGACAGTAACATGGAACTAAAGTGTATGGAGATGATGAACTGTGTTCATCCTATAATGGGACGATCTCTTTTTCTTGAGGATCAATGGAGCTTCTTTAGTCAAATATGTATGATTAAAGGATTATGTTGTTGTCTTATTTTTGTTATAGTTTCTGAACTACATGGATGTAATAGCATGACCAAACCTTACATCATTTTAATATTAAACTAAGGAATAAGAGGAGAATTTTAATATGGAGCAAGAAACTATAGACGCTTAAGTTATGGATTAGAAATATATTAACTTAAGTGGTAATTGGTAGTCAGGTTTTCATAATTAATTCGGATAATAACTTGTCAAATGTGAAAGCTAGATTTAGTCTATTATTTGAGTTGATCTTAGAATTTGAATGCTAATTTTAGTAAGACAATTAACCAGTCATTTACTTTAATCATGAATAGGAGATTAAATTAGTGAAATTATTTCTCAAGAGTCTTTCATTTCGATTAATCTATTTGTCCTTGTTTTTGGTTGAATCATTTTACTATTCATTTTAATTTCGTGATTTTCTTTAAAGCTTTCACTCAACAATTTAGGATAGAGTTTTAGGATTCTATTGTTTTTATTTTTAATTCAAAATTAATTTTAGTTAACTAATTTCACCTCCGTGGGAGACGACCCTGGGTAATCACTATAACTACCTCTTATACTTACAATTAAGATAGCCTAGGTCTTTTTAGAACTTTTCGACATAATTTTGACGTCGTTGCTAGGAAGGTGTTTAGTGTTTTGAACTTGAATTAATTTTGGTTATTTTATTTTCTTAAGTGATTTTGATTATTTGTGTTTGTTCATGCATGTATGTTTTATTGTGTTCTTTTGTTAATGTGTTTTGTAATTTTTGTTATTAATTTAGTGCTTTCCGTAGTTAGTTTGTGCTAGGTAGGAGAACTTTAGGTAGTGAATTCACTAGGTTTATGCTAGGAAAGAGATCTTTGGATAGTGAACCCATCCCTTTTATTGATAACATACATAGAAGATGAAGACTTCAAGGAGACTCTGAAGACAATCGTGAGGAACCCAAGCGTGAAGATTAAGTGAATAACTACAAAATGGCAGTTAGTGATGAAAGAGTATGCTAAATCGGTAATTGGTACTGTCACTTCGTGCATACATTTGGCCTTGGGAGAGGCAGCTAAGAACTATAAATTGATGAGCATCCATTATAACATTGATATGTGCTTAATTATTGGAATATTTAATCATTTACACTTAGCGATTATTGACATGAAAATGTTTAAGATACTCAATTTAATTCATGTATGATTTTAGGTAGAATTTGGAAGCAAAGAAATTAAAGTGAGTTAGAAGCACTACATTTAGGCCATTTTCTGAAGATCAACACTCACTTATCTTCATGGAGTGAGACAAAGAAAATTAAAAGACAAGAAAAATGAAGACGTGAAGAAAAGAATGTGAGCTGCATAGATTGTGTGTGAAAATTTCATGCATATATTCACGTGAATGAATGGCCACGCAAGTTAGTAATTTAATTAATGGACAAAGGAAGGTGACAACTCCATGCAACGTGATTTAATGTAGCAGATGATGGGAGCACAACAGTGAAGCAAAGAGTAGCTAACGTATACATAGTAAAGAAATGGCCATGAGAACAAAACGTATACAGGTTGTCAACAAAATGGCGTGCTTATGGATGGGCAGCCTAAGACCAAAACGACAACCCTTGTATGTATGACGTGAAGTAGTAAACGTAGACCACGTCTACGTTTCGTGCAAACATTACGTATCAAACACAGATGTTTGGCCAAGAGAGCAGAAGACTGGAAGGGTTTTATAGGTGACCCAACAAAATTAATTGGGGCATCCAGCTATAGCGTAGAGGAGTGGTGTGAGAGGTCTCCGTTTAACACAGTTTTCTATGTTAAACAAAAACAAGGAGAAGCGTGAAGAGAGGTGTCCTGAGGAGGAGAGTGCACAGTTGCGTGAGAAAATAAAACCCCCAAACATTATTCATCCCATCATGCTACAGGAACAAGAGAACATAGTGGCAACATTGTGGGCATGAAGTAGTAAGTTGAAACCCTTAATTCGTCACATCAAACAACAGTGAGGGATGCTACAGTAAACGAAAGAGGGCTGTGTAAGAGGCAAAACAAAGGGGTCTTCTGTGGGGATACAATATGGGGCTGAAGCATCTCTGAGAAAGATCTATAAAGGGCTAGATGTCCTGATGCCGGTTCGGAGGTGACATCGACGTTGATAACCCGAGTTAAGTGTATTTTACTATTTTGTTGTTTCTTTCTCTCATTAAAAATTAATTGTTCTATTATATGTTAATTGATTTGGATTTTGTTTACGGATAATCGAATTTTCATTATTTTTCGGTTATTTGTGTATGAACTCATTGAGTAGTAAGAAAAGATGATTTTAATACATTCAATGAATCGTTTAATTGCAAATCTATTGCTAGAATTTCGATATAATCCGTAATTGTTATGTTGAAATTCGTGTGTAGAGACTAATGATTTGTAATCTATAGGAATAACATTACTTAGGTGAAATGACGCATTGTATGTGTAGCACCCCACTCCCGCGAGACCCGAACCCTACATCGACGGTGATATCCGAGCCCGTGACCCGCGAGGGTGGTATGCTAGAGCAGTCAAAACAATTCAAATACTTAGT
>JANSVB020000033.1:5264337-5275304 GCA_025504935.2 Erythroxylum haughtii
AGTGTCACTACCATTCACTACTTACTATTCTTTTACCTAAATTAAAGACCATATTGTGGTCTTTCACTTGTCATTTACGACACTTGCTTCTTTTCTTCATTTTGTTCAATTGCTTTCATCTTCTCATTCTTCTCTCCATCTACAAACCTCTTACCACCCTCATCATGTTGATTTTTATCTAACTCTTTCACTTTGTTTCTTCAAGATTTGTTGTCTTCTTCATCTTGTTACTAAAAGACCCAACCCTTCCACCGTGAATGATGATGACAATCGTGTATGTTGGAGAAGCTAGGGTTAAGATTGATTTGAAGATCTTGAAGCTTAACAAGTAAGTAGTATGTTATTCTTCTTGATATGTTGAAACATGCATGATGATAGAAGTTGATATTGGAGTAAAACATTTGTGCAAAAAATTGATGATGAATAAGTACATGTATATGTTTTGTTTTTGGGTTAATGATCAAATATAGATCATGATTTTTTTGTAAATGATATTCAGCTGAAATGAGAGTAGGAATCAAGAGGAAATAATGGGGACATAAGCTAGAAATGATAGACTAAGCAAAAGAGGTGATCTAAGATGAAAATGATGATGAAGGGTGTAGGAAAATGTGCAGATGCAATGTTTTCACTAAACATGCATTTGTATTTTAGCCATATCTTAATTTGTAGACATCTAAATGGGATGATTTTAATTTTATATTAAATTAGAGAAATATGGCTATATTTTTCATGAAGGAATCGGTTTTTGAATTCTGTCTCTAAGAATTTCAAATTTTGGCCTGAAGTTAAACTTTTGGAGTTTGTCATGGTTTAGGAACAGTCCATATTATTTTAGGTATAAATTTCAGAACATTGAACCAAATTTCATGAACTTAGTTTCACTAGAAACTTAAGACATAAAGTACAAATTGTTTAGAAAAAAGCTTTGCCTAAATCCTTCATTTTCCTTATCAAAATAGCCATGCAAAATTGATCCGAAGGTTTGTTTTGGGAAGAGCTGGAAGAAGTTGGAATAAAAGGTAGTGTATGATCATGCACAAGCACGATCGTGACTCTAATGGGTCATGAAGGGGTTTCATGATCGTGCACAAGCACGATCGTGAAAATGGAAGATCAATACAGTAAAGTTATTCTGTTGTTTGACAACTTTGAACACCCTTCACTCTTTTGATCATAACTTCTTCTCCTGACCTCCAAATAACGTGACATTTGAACCAACAAACTCCTAACACATTGTTCTTCCTCTCCACTAAAATTTATGTCCATATGAATTCATTAAGAAAAGATTTATCGAAATTTAGGATGAAAATGATGAAGTGTGCTGGATTATGATAAATGAAATGTTTTCACTGAACATGCTTCCGTATTTTGGACATATTTTCATCTGTAGATATCCAAATGAGGTGGTTTCTAATTTAGATTAAACTAGAGACATATGAATACAAAATTATTGAGGAAATAGGATTTTAATTCTATCTCTATGAGTTCCAAAATATGGCTTGAAATTGAGTATAGTGCACTGTTATAGTTTAAGAGCAGTCCGAAATGTTTTGAGTATAACTTTCAGTATACTAAACGAAATTGTATGATCTTGGTTTCATTTAAAACTTAATACATAATGGAATTGTATTGTGTTGCCTAATTATTCCATTTGTATTGTCGAAATGATAATGCAAATTCTACCCGAAAGTCTATTTTTAGAAAAATCTGGAATGATCAATAGAGTTTTGAACTTATATTCAATTTGTTTTATTGAGGTGTAAACCTAAGTTCAAATTATAAGTGTTGGTATAAGAATGATCATAAGATGTGAATTAAGGAAATATACCTAGAATAGTCATTGAGCATGCATTATACACCACATATACATATGTATGTGATTGAGTGTTTATAAGATTGTGCAATTAATAATGTGTGTAAATGTGTATTACATAACGATGATACAGGATAGAACGTCCACATCTAGGCGTTTTCAGATCATGGAAATTAATGCTAATCTTTAGCGTACTATGAGTGGATCTAGATGGTCTCATTTTATTGTTTATTATGTTTTAAATTTCTGCATTTAATTACTACTGATATGATTGATATGCAATGTGAATGCGTTGATTCTGGACTTTAAAAGTTCGAGGAATTTGATGCATGAATATCATATTGGAAGTGCTCATTTTATGTGAATTTGCCAGAATAAGTGATACTTAACTTGATTGTTGAATGCTGGACCAAGTTTCGAAGAAAAATGTAAAATGTGCATGTGAATGAAATAAGTGATTCTCAACTTAAATGTTGATCGGACCAAGGTCCGATGACATTTATAAAGTGAAATAAAGTGACCGATTTATCTTATGTGATTGATGCATTCCATTACATGAATGCATGACAACATAAAGGCTATTGTGACTAAAGTAGCTATCGAAAAAGAACTTAAAACTCAGAAAGTGAAAAAGAGCTTAAAGCTTATAATGTGATTAAGAGTCAAAGGCTCACTATGTATAATGAGCCCGATATCTCCAATGGACATGGGATAAGTATCAATGAGTCCGATGTCCACAATAGATACAAGACAGTTATAGGAATTTGGTCACAACAATAACAAAGTGAAAGTGAGTCTCATAAGCATTGCATATGCATTTGATATGTATGATTAAATGGTTGAAATAAATAGATTGAATGATTTCTCAATGTAAAATACGAATTAAGTGAATATGAAATATGTGTGACTCAACATGTTGAATTGATAAAGTGATGTGAATTTTGTGAGTATATTAATTGATGTGTTATGTGATTGAGTGAGCCATCGAGGTTGGTCCACTCACTGAGTTCGTAAAACTCACCCCAAAATTGCAACATTATTTTTCAGGCTTAGAGAAGATCTCCAGTTACACAAATTGGAGTCTAGCCACTGTATTCGAGTAAGAAATGGAGGTTAGGATTAGTTCAGTCTGCACATGTATCTTCATTATTTTGTATCAAATTGTGCATTTCGTAATTATTGTATCTTGTGTAATTGAATAATTCTATTTGTAATAACTTTCTGAATTGGAAATGCTTGTAATGAGATTGAGCAATGAGTGTAATAATACTCGTGAATGAAAATATTTATGAATAACATGGGCCCAATTTGTTTATTGATTTTTCACGTATGCGTGCATTATGTTGTTTAGAAAAATTTGTAATGAGCTTGATTGACTAACTGTTTTAGCATGCCACCCTTGTGGGGTACGTACTCAGACATCACTCGGGATGTCAGGTATGTGTCTTGTAAGAGTGGGGTGCTACAAGCTGGTTGAGGGTCCCACAGACATAGGCAAGGTGTACCGAACTGCCTTACCAAATCTCAGGTGTTGATTTGTTTATTTCGCATTTAATTTTTCTATTTTCGTTTATGCTAGAAAATTTACAGTTGTTGACATAGTTGCTTTATATCAAGTAATCATAGATATAGTTCAAAGCAACTGCGATTGAACCAGAATTTTTATGAAACTACATCTTTCTAGATTTTCATATATTATATGTGTTAAACTTTAATCAATGATTATTCTTAACAACTTTTACTTTGTAATATATGTGTTAAACTTTAATCAATGATTATTCTTAACAACTTTTACTTTGTTTGAAGTATCTACTTACAATATTACCATAAATCCTACTCACGTATGAAGACTTGACTCTTTAAATATGTTATCATAGATAGAGCAGTGTTACATGTGCAATAATACAATTGAGTTAAAGCTAAAAGTTTGATAGGAGTATGACTTGACTTTTAAAATAGTGATTTTTTTATCGTACACAAAGAAGTATTGTAGAAGAAGTCCAATACATACCTCATCCTCTAACAAAGTCTGATACATATCTAATCCTCCAGCAAAGTCTAGTACTTATTAATTTCTCTTTATCAGTTTATCTTTTTCTCAACAGATAACCACAGATCACCCCGTTGTAACTAAATAGAGAAAGTATTGAAGATGAGTTGGATAAATAGGTTGAGTATGCACCCAGACAATAAAGAAATCACAAAGTAATAGAACACTACCACTCCCGCTTAGCTATAAATTGAAGACTTCTTGGAATAAAATCACAGGTTCTCCATCCACCCCATAAAGTGAATTTAGTAGGGCCATCCAAACTGACTAGATCAAATGTATATTTAACTGAAAGTTATTAACTTAATTGGTTGTTGATTTTGTAATTTAGCTTATCAATAAGAGTTTCAAAAGAAAGCATTTAACAAGTTTTAGTGATGATGGAACAAATGTTCCCTAAACACTCTTCCTTGCTCTAATTTCCAAGTCTTACCTAACGTTGGGAGGCTAACTTGTGCCATAAATCTCATCCAAAAATCTTCAAAAAAAGAGAGAGGGATTTATGATTAAATGATTCTCATAGTTAAGCAAAAATTGTCAGTTTATTACTTAACCATCTAATTTTTATTCAAAATGATTATAAGTAAAAATTGAACAAAAAATTAGGCCTATTTGTACCTATTCTGGTTGAACTGATCAGTCTAGTCCAATTCTAAAATTACTACTTTTATAATTTATGTTTTTCAAGTTATTCAATTATTAAGATTTGATAAAAAATTGTAAAATTTTAGTTTTTCATTGCTCTCGTGATTAAATCATGATTGATTTTCCAACAATAAAATGGTCATTGATAAATCAATAAAAAGATAAAGTCTAAAAAGTATAATTTTCTGGGGCTCCAATTGGTGACCCTTGGTGTTCTTTAATCTTCTTGCCATATATCATCTGTTTTTACCTAAATGGCAAAGCATGTCTTCATCTGATTTTCATTTATACCCATAGTTTCACCTAACAACTCACTTATAAATAACTACACTAAGGTAGCCACATGTTAGAATAGTCCGAGGTGTTTTAACTTATCAATATATATTAGTTGGTGCATTTTTTCCCTCCTATATATTTCAATAGAATCTTCTATTCGTAGCATCTTAAGTGATCAATATTGAACATCATTTTCCCAACTCCACCATCTTATTAAGAAGCCTAACTATCATTTCCAGGAAGCTAATGAAAGGTTTTGAGGGTGCCTGAGGAGAAATTGGACCAAATTTAAGTAAGCACATATTTAACCAAGACATCATATCTCAACCTGAAACCTTTAGGCAATGGGTTATGAGTCTTATCTTTGTATATGTCTCACTTCATCCTTCTGTCTCTTTGCGATATAGGATTAATCCACCTGTGAATTTCCACCATCTCCCCTTTACAAATGGATCCATCTATATTGGACTAGCTCCTTCTTAACCCATAACTCATGCGAAACCATTTAAGTTACTTCATGAATCACTCATTCATTTGACTTAAATTTATGAATCTCTATTCATCAGACTTTTGCTAACCTATCTTTAGTACCAATGTTAGGAAATTAGGGTAGGATCTAATCCCACATGTAGTAGAATAATATGAAACTTTTTTTAATTTCATGAAAGCCAAGATTACTTAAAATTCTATAAAATGATTAGCATATAAATCATAATAAAACATGAATCATAATTTGTAACTTATTTTAAAGCTTGACAATTTTTCTTATCTTTTTTCCTTGAACAATTTCTAAAATTGGCTTATCTCAACCACCTTAGTTACATAAGTATTCAGCCGCTAATGATATCCACATAATATGTTAAAGAACTCTACAACTATTTTAAAGAAGTTTAGGCAAGAAGTGCTAGCTCCCTTAAAGCTTAAGCCTATTATAATAGGTTTTAGACTTTATAGTAATTTAATTAAAATTAATTTCTAATTTCAATTAAACTTTAATTAGAATTAAAAATAATTCTAATTAAATACCAATTATGCCTAAATAAGATCCAATATCTCTTATAGATCAATTTTATTAAATATCTCATATTTAATATTAAAGTTTTTCAAACTTTATAATCAAATCCAACTTGAGTAACTCTCTTTAACTTGTTCTTTGTACGTGACCCATTATGTTTATCAATAAATTGACAATAGATATAAATTATAACCTTAAATCATATTTAGGATTAAATAAATTAGACTTCTTTAGTTATCTAATTAAACAATTTATATCTATAGATCAAAATTGGTATCTAGCAATACATTATGACTACACAAATATTTTAGAATGTGAAAGTGGATTTTACTAACCTTTTTATGTATAATTTTTTGTATAATTCAATAATTTCATTATACAATATTCTGATTAGACACAAAGCATTAAATTAATGTTTACTTTATTTGAGCCCAATCATGTTAGTTCTTAACTATTAGTAATTGATTTAATTAATGACATTTATAAACTATTTCAAAGTATCATTTTATCTTGACCAAGGATTTCTTGAATTAATATCAATTGAGAACAACAGAACATTCTCCATAATTACTTTAGGGTGATGAATTATATATTGATCACTCAATTACTTCCATATAGTTCATGCTATATCCAATGACTACCAACTGAGTTATCCTTAACTAAAACTAGTTATAAGGAGTATCAAAACATAACAATCCCTATACAAGATAATTTTAGAGAACTCAAGTCAAAGGATAACTTATACAATCATTACAATAAGAATCTTTATAGACATACAATCTTAAATCAAATAATAACTTATACAAACATCACAATGAGATTTCATATGAGGTTAGTTTAGTAAATTTTTTCTCTAACAAACACCCATATTTTTATGTAAGTATCTTCATATTTTAGTCTATAACATCGACTACTTCTTTTATAAACAAAAATATAACATGTGCTAATTTTTTTGATTTTATTAATATCTAGTCTTAATAGAATAATGATTAAAAATAATTTAAGGATGATGCATAAATGCAATATGAATTTCATAAATATAATCTCTTCATAATTTCAATTGTAATGTTTACTTATCCAACAGATTTTATCATATAAATGTATTAAATAATAATTTTACTAAACTACAACTAACTGATTAGTTGTAGAACATAAACCAACAACTTGTTAAGATTGGAAGAAAGTGATAAAGATAGTAGCTTTCCCAAAGAGGAAAGAACTTAACAGATTTTTAGTCTCAGATATCGAATGGGTTTCACTATTTATTAACATTGGGACTAGTATTTTTCCCCCAAGGTTTGATGGTTCAAAGATTTGGAATGACCTTTATGTAGCAAATTTCATTGAAATGAATTAATTTTTATGTATAAGAGTTGAATGAATTTTATGTATAATCAATATTATTATGTATGAATACATTTACATTTTTTTAGTATAAATTAAATTATAAGAACTTCTAATGACTCTTCTAAAAAGGAAAAAAAATCAGAAATTACATTTTATTAAGCTAACAAGGCATATTACAATTACATCTTAATTTTCTTTTAATTAGTACTAGTTAAAAAATAAGAAAGGTGAAACTTTACCAACTCAACTGTTAGATATTTCACATTTTGTAAAACACTATCACGTAGATTATGTTAAACATGATCGTTTCATATGCATATAAAACAAAGAATCACATACTTGGATTCTTGTTGTAGTTCCACCGGTTAAAGAACTTTTGTAACCAACTTTAATTGCAGAGATCTTCTTGTTACCTTCTGTACTCTTGATAGAAGAAGAACCACTAATAAAAGCATACACTCAGATGTATATACATATAACGTTTCGTTCTTCATATAACTACCTTTTGTAGTTATTTCAAGAGTATTGATTATTATACCCTTCAATTGGTTGAACGACTCATCAATTTATAGGTGTTCGAAGAACTCGAACATTGAACAGTTGACTCTTGCTTCCACAAATGGAACACCTTCATCGAAACGATCGATAAAGATGTTGTCTCTAACCCTGCCAGAAAATGGTACAGGACAGGTAGGGTTTCTGAGAGAGATTTGTTCAAGTGACTCAAGATTTCATTGATAGTGAACTTGGCTTAAGGCTACCAAAAAAAAAAAAAAGAGAAGCGAAGTGTAAAATGCTGGAATTATCTGATCCACGAGGCATAGCTGATAGCTTATAGGGCTCTAAAAGATGAGTTTCCGTTGAAGATGGCTGAATGGTTTCTCTTGAAATGACATGAACTTCCATTATCGTACTTGTAAGTCTAAATGTACTGCTTCTTCATCTCACGACGATTTCTTAGAGCCGCTGGAGGACTGAACTCTGTTAAAAATTGAAGATAATGATACAGTTAATTTGTATAATCAACAGTAAGAGGTATGTTTTATCCTACTCATTTTGTTCGTCAAAGTGCCAGCTAAAGCTTACTTTTTGAACGAGATAGTTGATCACTTGGTTTTGAAAATACAAAATATCCAATTTATTAGTTGGGTTAACTCCAAAGGGTGTAGCAGAATTGGTTTACAAATAACACCGACATTAGATGTATGAATATGTGGTTGGGAATTAAGTGAAAGAGAAGAAGTACAAATTTTATGTTCCAACAATAACCTCCCCCTTGCTTAGTAATTCCTCTCTGTTATTGTTTCTACTTTGTAGAGTCCCTTGTTTTGGTTCAGACGACTGCTATACCGTCGTTTGAATCTTGTGTAACTACTTCCTTTCAAATGTTTGCGAGAAAAATTTACACATGTAGTTTTTATTGTCTATTTAAAAATATATGCGTTTGGTTATAAATGAATTTATGAGGTTAAAACCTATAATAATGATAACACACTTCAAAACTCACTTGGGTAATAAACAAACTAAAAGGCTTCGCCTAGGAGTTAAGCAGTGATGGAGTCAGAAATTTAATATAGAAGGGTCCGAATATTAATTTTTTTAAATTTTAAGGGGGCCAGTATACTACTGACCCTTAAATAATTTCATTATATATATATATATATTAAAAATAATTTTTTAAAAAACTTTAGGGGGCCCAGTGCACCACTGAGCTCCATATGCCTCCGTCGTTGGAGTTAGGATGATGTAATTATTATTGAAGACAATGACTCTATATAAATACTATCAAACTTTTCATAAAAAATTGAAATAAATGAGTTTGAATATTTTAATTTTTATTTAGTATTAAGATCAAAATAAATATAAGTGTGGTCTATTATTTTATAATAGAATTTTACATTACAAATTTAATTACACTTCATATAAATTCTCATATTTGATAAAAAAAAATTAATTAAAAGATGTTTTGGGTTGACATATCAATCCGTTCGTACTTTATCATAGAACAGCATCATATTTTGACATGGACATTATTTCATGCTCTCTATAGTGGTGTAATCTTATCTATCTTATAACTGACTCCCTTGATACTATATGTGGTAACCATTGCCACACGTCCATAGCCAAGTACTTCGATTCAGAAATGCCATGATAGAAATTGCCTTTTCAAGTATCAAAGTGTCCAAATGTGGCAGTTGGCGTGTCTTCATAGAAAGCATCTTGTTTCGCTCTCTCAGTAGTGTTTTTGAAGAATACCTCAATAGGCAGTAGCTTTAATTACATTGTTAAAATGCAAAATTGTGGCGGTTGGGGTTTGCTGATCGAAAGCTTTTAAATTTGTTCTCTCAAAAGCTTTATTTTCATAATTAAGTTTAACTATCGTGATTTTCACTATCCTTATACATTTTCTAATGAATACAGACATTCAAATCTATACTGATTATTTTAAAAAACATAGAAATATTATAACAAAAATGACAAGATTGGCATATTATATGCAAATTGAAAACAAAGAAGAGTAAGGGGACGTTTGGTTTAAGCACAGGGTTGGTTATAGATATGGGTATAATAGTATAAGGAGATGAGAATGGGTATGAAAAATAAAAAAAATGTTTGGTTTGTAACTTAGATTTCTGTATTAATACCAGTAATGTTGTTTGGTTTGTTGCATTAATGGAAATGAAAGATAATATAATATCATTTTTACCCTCAATAAAAATGAAAATAATTTACCCTTCATATGTTTATTGGGGCTATCTCTATATATTTATAAAAAAACAAAACAATTTTCATCAACGGGAATGAAAATTGCGATCAAGGAATTTTATCGCAATTTTCGAGCATTAGACGAGGATCAAGAAGTAAGAAGATCGTAAGAAATTGAGAGACAATAAGGAAGTAAAGAGGATGGTAGGACAAAGGTTGGGGATAAAAGAGTAAAAAAATTGATAAAAACTTAGATTGGAATGAAAACTTGATACCTATCTCCTTAGTTGGTTTAGTAGATTCCTAAATTTAATGGAATAAATCAATTCCCTTGGAATTGAAAACCTTAAAGCAAACACTATTTTTTACAATTATTCCATTCCTTCATTCCTAAACCCTCAAACCAAATGCCCCCTTAATCTCCTTTAGAATCAATAATTATTTCATGATTACTAGGTTTAAGTTACTATTTAAGTCAAATTTTAGGATTAAATTGTGGTTGTGAATAAGCTAATTATGGAGCTCTTCGAGTTTCATATCATTATATAACATGGTGTAAAAAATGTATATTATATTTCACCGTTTAAATTGTAAAATTTGATCCTGTTGATTTGTTATGTAATAAAAAGATTATGTGATGGGACCCGATTTTGGGAACCGGACCCCAACGAAAAAAACGGAATCGAAATACGGACAAAAGCCGAAAGTGAAAACAAAAGAACGAAACGGATGAACTCATGAATCAAAAAACAAAGCGAAACAAATGGCTCGGATCCTAAATCCAAAAGTGGGCCAAAACAAATGCGAAAGAAAAACAAATCGGAATTAAAAGCGAAAGCATATCGGGAAGTGAAACCAAATCGGAAAGCGAAATCGAATACGAAATCGAATGGCTTGGAAACGAAAGCAACAAATCAAAAGCGAAACAAAAACTTAACTCTGACATCCGAAAACGAATATTTTAGAAAAGCGTCGCGTTGGAAACCTTAAGACATCTAATCTAAGCCAATCAAAATCGGTATAATTTTTTTTTCTTTTTTCATCTTATTCATCTTTATTCAATGGCGTGCCCACGTTTCCAAACAATACAAAATTCTAAATGGAATTTATCA
>JANSVB020000033.1:5291097-5302935 GCA_025504935.2 Erythroxylum haughtii
AAAAACTTGGACGTATCCACATTTCTCTTTCACTACTTTACTCTTGTCTATCCTTTCTAATTTAAAAATCTTCATTTATTTGTTCTTTACTCATGACTAATCTCCAAAATTTCTCATTCAAATAGTTCCGGCTTCTATGAAATGTTCGGGGTCCAACATCAGAAACCTCAGTTTTTATAGGTATATGTTCTTGTCCCCCTAGTGTTAACATGGTACTGAGATCTTAATCCACTAGTTTTGACTGTTTGAGTGATGAATATCAAATAACTTTAGCATCCACCCTTCTATCATCTGAAGGATGAGAACGACCACTCTCTTCAAGATCAAATATACCACTCTCATCATAGACATTATGCTCCAAAAACTTAGTTGTTTGTGATTCTACTATTTTAGATCCTCCATCTTTACAGTAAATTTATATCCCTTAAAGTAGTCAAGATATCTACCAAAATAACAACGAGTGGAACCAGAATGGAACTTATCTTCATAAGGATTATACAAACGTACCTTAAGAGGGTAGCCCCATACCCAAAGATAAGTTAGGTTAGGCTTCCATCCCTTCCAAATTTCAAAAGGTATCTTTGAAACTAATTTGCTTAAGACTTTATTAAGTACATATAAGGCAATCTTTATCGCTTCATCCTAAAGGTAATTCGATAAATTAGTCATGCTTTGCATTGACCTTATTATGTCCTTTAAAGTGTGATTCTACCTTTTGGCCATATCATTTTACTCAGGACTACCTGGCATAATGAACTAAGTCACTATTCTATATGATTCTATATATTTGAAAAACGAACCTTTTTCTTATCCTGAAACCTCATGTCTGGCATAATATTCACTTATACTATCAAATTTGACAATCTTAATTGACTTTCCCAATTAGTTCTAAACTTCAGCCTTAAAGATCTTAAATTTATCAAGAACTTCGAACTTGTCTTTAAGTAAGAACATTTATAAATAATGGGAATAATCATCAATAAATGTTAAAAAATATCATGAATTACACAATGTAACTTTATAGGCCCACATATATTCGTATGTATGAATTTTAATAAACTAGAAGCATGAGTTGACCCCTTTTTCTTTATTTTGGTCAACTTACCCTTGAAACAGTCAACGCTATGTTCCCAAATCAGCATAATCTAAAGTTGGGAGAATGTTAACCTTAACCAATCTCCC
Source organism: Erythroxylum haughtii (assembly GCA_025504935.2). Taxonomy (NCBI): domain Eukaryota; kingdom Viridiplantae; phylum Streptophyta; class Magnoliopsida; order Malpighiales; family Erythroxylaceae; genus Erythroxylum; species Erythroxylum haughtii. Next base: position 5,292,280 of record JANSVB020000033.1, read on the forward strand.
AACTTTATCTCTAGAAATGTAACCTAACTTTTCATGTCATAATATGTATGACTTCTCTTTTATCAGGGTTTTCTTTCTAGTGACTTGTTCGACAATATGTGAAGAAGCATACATCTTAGTAGGGGAAAGACACATTCTATAAAAGTCATATGACAAGAAGGTAGTACACATATATTTTGAATTGAAAGATAACTTTACAATAGAAGTTTAAATTATAAAACTATAACCTTCTTTGTCCAAAACAGATATAGAGATCAAAGTTCATCTAAAAGATGGTATATAAAATGTGTCATTTATTACAAGCTTAAACTTTGTATTAAGATTTAAACAAACATTCCCTACAGAGATAATGTCAACTTCTTCATCACTACCCACCATTAGTTTTTCCTCCTCCCTATTCGCCTTTCTCTTTTGTATGAGTCCCTACATTGTGGAAGCAACATGATTAGAGACTCTACTATCTAGCCACCAAAAACTTAATATGGCTATAGTAAGATTAGACTTGTGTATTATACAAATCATGAAGTTATCTGATAGTCCTTACCTTTATTTCTAGGTTTTATATTTTTGGCATTCCAACTTCTTGTGTCCCATTACAGATGAAACGCCTCATACTATTTACAAATTACAATAACTGCATGACCTCTAGCAATACTAGATTGACTAACATCTATATCTGGAGGAAATTTAGGTTTCTTACCTTTAAATTTATAAGGATTTGCCTTTGCCTTCCCCTTGGTTCTTATGAAGGTTGTATGAGTTATATTTTCAACTTCTCTTCTTCTGCAACACAATGGATGATCAATGCATTTATGTCCCAAGCTTCATCCTGAGAATTGTATGTGGTAACCACAATACCTAACTCTAATAAAAGTTTATTTAGAGCTTGGTGAACTATACAAGCATTAGGAATATGAATATGTAATGCCCTTTGATTATTCTAAAGTTAGATCCTCCTAATTATATACTCTCTCACTCACCCTGCTCCTATATATCTCATATAATACAATTCCTTTAATAAGGTACATATTTCAACATTAGAAGATACCTTACATCTTTGTGAGACATTATTGAGGAAACCACTTGCTATGTTCTTTTCTGGAAGTCCACTTTGTAGATGGTTTAAAATGGATCTCTTTATGATCAAATAACACATCCTATTTGACCTTTTAGACTGCATATATTGCTCTTTCAGCCTTTGAGCTGATATATGTAGGTGCAGAAGACCTATCCTTGACTATGGCCATGCTAATATCTATCATCTCAAACATAAACTTTGCATCTTACTTTCATTTCTTGAAATTGAAACCAACGAGGGTTTCAATTATGACACTGTTATTATTTACAGAAAAGATGAATGTAAAATTGGTAATGTAAATGATCAGCATAAATGTAGGATAATATCAATACTCAAAGCCACAAAGTAGTATTTGTATTGAGCATCTTATCACATATATAAAAAAAAAACCTATGAGTGAAATACATAATACATACAGATAAGACCTCCACATAAAAGCAATCAGTGTAAAAACTATTAACTTTTATGATTCTACCACCCATAGGTGAATAGATCACTTAACTAATAGATTTCCTCCATCTTATACCTTTATGCACCTGTCAAAGTCTTATATAAGACCAACACCTGTGGTAGAATGACCAAACACAAAACCAGAGACATCCCCAAACATACAAGTGGAATAATTTGAATACTAATGTGAAAGGTCATTATAATGACTACATTCTCATTAGTGCCCAAATGGATCCACAAGCACAAGGGACATACAAGTTTGTTATCCTCACATTCTTCTGTATAGGCATACAATATATGACAATTTACCATTCATAAATACAAAATCCCCATGCAGATATTGATTATCTCATATTAGTGATGAATACATTATCAAAATAACTTTGTTTAATAATTTATCACCCAGAAAACCAATTAGAATGATAATTATGCGATATCAAACCATAACCACACCATATGAGATACCAAAACCACATGTATCTATGTTATTTCAATTCAAACGTATGAAATTCACTCAATGAAGGCTTTAATAACCTTATATGGTTTTTTCTGAAGTTAAACTTTAGTTATTACCAAAGTTTAAAACATATTCACTTTATAAATTCACAAGACTGTAAAAACTAACCCAAAATTCGTAAAACAAAATGCGTTAGAGCATCGCACATTTTTGGATGTATAAGGCATGTGAATACTAAAGGTCAAACGCTTGCCACCTTTAATGGCACATGGAACACGCGCTCAATTACGTTCAGATGCATAAACTGCCTCTAGCATATGTACTCCATGTGTTTGATGCTTGGCTCCCACGTACGCTAGCTATACATGCCAGATGCTAAACATGTCCTAGAAGCAACAGACTGCTTCTTCAATGTCTATTCCTCTAGTCACAAACAAGTGATTTTTGACAATATTTTTGGTGATTTTTCGCCAAATTTTGATTAAAAACCACCCCAAAGTCCATTTTGACTCATTTTTTCATGCAATGCTTAATCAAAATCAATTTAAACAACAAATATGCAATTTATATGAGCAAAAGTAAATTAATTTCTTCGATTTTTTAGGAGAAAGTTGAAAATCTTTGTTTAAATTTATGTAATCATGGAACAGCTATGATACCGCATGTTAGTTATAACACGAACTTTAATTATAGACCTAGGATCAACCATAAACTTGTATTAATAGAGAATATGCAGAAAAATACATGTTTTAATGTCCATTACATAATGAACAAGCTGCTGAACTGCTTGAACAAGCTCTTCAACATTTGAACAAGCTCCTGAAACTTTCAATCAACCTTTAAGGAAATTGTATTTCCTTATATTGTTAACATCTTTTTTGAGCTTTTCTTAATACATGGGCCTCTTAACAGGTTAGAGAAATTGAATATTTACGAACTTACTTAAATAGGCAGTAGGAGACCGTAGTAATTATTTATAATAACCTTATGGGCGTCTCCTATTGTAGGCCCAATACATATCCAATGTATACTAATTAGAGACCATTTTCATTATTAGACTTCAACCTATTTAACCATATCGTTTATTGGGCTTCTTTATTATCTTTAATTCGAATCAATTTTGATTTTCTTAACCTTAATTTTATAAAAACACGTAATTAATAATTATTCAATTAAAAAAATCACTAAAATTTAGATATTTCAGATAATTGTTGGCAAGGTGTGCAATAGCTTCATTAAGAAAACTTGCTAATTCATTCAACTCTTAATTCATAATGACCATTGGAATAAGTTCCCAATCCGATCGTCCAACAATGGTGACATTGTTTATGGATGTATGTTAACAATTAAGTTTATGGACGACCTTTCGAAATTTTGAAGCTATAGTAAATATAAACATAAATAATCTATAAGATCAAATTTATTATAGACATCATTCAAAATTAATCACTTATGAGTTAATTCTAAATACACTATTTAAAGCTAATCATTTACTGATAAATTTTTTATTCATATATTAGAGAATATTATTTGTTGAGAAAAATATTATCTTTTAAATTTTAAATGATATTTTTATAATGAAATTAAAATTCTTAACTTTTTATCAATTGAAAGTCAAATGTTGCACCAAACTCATCATGTTTGTTAAATATTTATCTTCCTCTCATATATCATGAGCTTAATTAATCAGAATTTTACAATTTCTTATACTTATCCATTAGTCCATTCAAGCAACTATAGGGAAAGTTGAGAAATGCGACATTTAATGCAATAAAGGCAACAATATTATAATGGACAGTGGGTACAAATAAAACCTTAACCTACTTGAATGAAAATATAAAGAGCAAATATAAATGCACAAAAAAAGTTTCGAATGGGATAACATCAAATTTTTAACATAAAAATCTTCTCAATGTGAGAAATAAAACTGTAGGACTTAGTTCAAGAAGTAATCTACTATAAAATTAATGAGTACATCAAAAGAGTTCTCCAACAACTAAAGAGTTCATAACAATAAATACTTATTAACATGTGGTAATCAAACAATGTGTATATCAAAATTCGGATATACCACGAAGACTTTGTTCCATTCCAAATACCATGATTGTTCTTCTTCAATACTACAACAGTTTTGTACTGTCAAATTTAGCAACAGTTTCTTCCTAATACCATGATTGTTCTTCTTCGGTACTACTCTTATAGCACTCCACCGTTCCATCTGAATTATATTTCTCTTTGTAGACCCATTTGTAATTGATGGGTCTCTTTCTGAGTGGAAGACTCTTAACCATTACAATCTTGTCAGCTTCTAAAGTTGCAATCTCCTTTGACATTGCATCACACTACTACGCACTCTTGACCATCTTAGAATAATTTTTAGGCTCTACTTATGACATCATTACCACCAAGAATATATGATTCCTATGAGCAAATATCAAATGTTACATAATTAGCTACGGGATAAATAGTACTTTAGAAGACTCCATATTATGGGGGCTTGAAAGGGGGTTGGATTCTTAGAAGTATTGGTCATCTGGTTGTTACTAAAGCCTATTTGGCTCAATAATAGGTATCATAAACCTCTTTATTTTCTTACTTAATAATATTAATTCCTATATTAAGATGTAAATTTTGATCTGACTAGTATCCCACTATAGGAGTCTACCATATTTGCCTTTATTCTGTTATGTGATTATATAAAGCTTATAGCAGTAGACCCCCTCACAGCTCACCCCACTTCAATCAATTTCTTTGAGATATGGCATGTATCATAAAAAGTTTACTAATAAATTTCACTTGACAGTTTAACTCATTTATCAATTGGCACATATATATCAAACTGCAGTTCAAATTAGGAATATAAAACATCATTCAATATCTTTTAAGAATTTAAAACAATTTGATCAACCTTTTTTTAGTGGTTGTTTTCCCAATAGGTAAGATAACAGGCCTAGGCATTGCATTGCATCCTCAGTGTTGCTTAATAACTCCAATCATCATGTTATATGATTAGACGCTCCATTCTCAAGTATCCAAGTTAGGATCTCATGAAACTTACTGGAAAGCTTCTCTAACAGTCATTGAAACTATTATATTGATATACCTAGCAAGGTATTTTAATTGGCTCTAGCTTTAATATTTGCTCTCGATGACTGGTTAGCATAGATCGTAGTGGCCTGACCTCATCCAATATTCTAGCTTGGTTGGCCTTGATCATGTATGCTGCTTGACTCACCTTTTCCTCGTTCATCATTTCCCAACCATGATGATAGCCTATCAATTTATAACAATAAAAAATTTCATGTTCTAATTTGTTGGAGTTGACACAAATTTTCTAGTCTGTATCAAATTATTGTCTATTCTAAAGAACAGACTTTCCTCTTCCCATTGCTTAACCTTCCAAGCCCACCTCCTTCATATGGTCATCTTGGCTCTTGATGACATGAATGGCCTATGTTGTTCCTCACACGTGATTTTCACATAAGCTCTGCTCAACAATGGTAAAGGATTCATGAAGAGGATTTGGGCACCGATCATCCCAAAAACTGCATTGTCTAATCCAATCAAAAATTAGTGGAGCTTATCCTCCTCTTATTCTTTTATAAATTTTTATGCCATACAACACGTACAAACGGGGATCTTAGAATAACTGCTCACTTCATACCATATCCTCTTTAATTTGTGTAATAAGTCATTATAAATATACGTTATTGTCGAAGTGAGGAGATCTCACTTTTGAGTTCATAAATGTGTGGTGCGTTATCTAATTCAGAATCGTTTCTTCAAGTCATCCCGGCCTGCCTTCATAGTCTCCATGTGCGCCACACTCGGTTGGATGGATTTTTCAATTTAATTGAAAATCTAAGAGATCAATATCGAGTTACACGTCTATCCCGAGTTTCGTCGAAGTTCCATTGATGAAACCTAACTTGTTTTTGGATTTAAAGGCAGTGATCATGACCTTCTCTTTCTCTGTTGAGTAAACGTGACACGATAATCGCTTCTGGATTACCCAGTGTATGTAATTAATACGGAGGGATCCATCACTATTCTTGTCTGACCCATCTCACTCATTTCCCAAAGGTTCATGTGCACGTATCCATTTCTCGAAGATTATAGCTGACTATGAAATAATATGGAGAAAACTCTATTCTTATCTATATGGAAATTTATTTATTTTTTACATGCGTACGTATAGTAACTTCCCAATCCTAGGAATTCTAGTTAATGTAAATGACTACTTACCAAATTTACGTTTGTCTGTAATAATAATTATCTTTAACTAAATATACAACAAATATTTACTTTCCAATAGAAAATGATTAGCGACATGTAAGTTGTAGGCATTAACAGATCAATAAGGCACACTTTGTAGTATGGTTGACAACAGGAGGTCGACATGGCCTAACTCATTTCAAGCTCAAACCGACATTAATGCGATATTATTTTACTTAGTTATATAAAAATGACATTTTTTTTAAAGATTAATTTGAACTTCTTAAGTTGTATTGGATCGAATCTAAACTTAATCTAAAATTTAACTCGTTAACTTTAGAATGAACCAAAAATAATAACCATAATTTACGGGGATCAAAATGGTGAATTGTTATAAGAAATGACTTTAACCTATAGAAATTTGAGGACTAGGAAGACAATACTCTAAAATGCAGATACATTAAACTTATAATTATCAGTTAGATTAAACTTGTCAATAACAATTTGCAAACTATTGTATAGATGAATAAGACCACGTCACAATTACTAAGAGACAATATAAGATAGTTTCTAAATAATACTCCCTTGTAATTTCAAATTTTGTTATTAATTTATAATGAAGTATCTAAAATATCAATGCATAATAAGAAAAACAAAATTACCTTGTCCAATCAAGAAAAATTAGCTTGTTCCCATTTGACTTATATGGACATGAGGAACAAGGATAAGCTGTTCCTTGCTTTCTACGATTGATACAATGTTTTACCAAGGCTCTTGCAACCGTATTCAACCGAGAAAACCTTTAAGTCTTAAGAACTAATGATATCATTTAACGCTACGATTGGGTTGTAAATGGCTTCAAACACTACAAATTACAAACAGAGGGAGAGACTTGTAATTTTCATTAGAGAACAAGTTTACTTTTCTAATCTACTGACTCTGAAACAGTAAAGAATGAATGTTTTGTTTCAAGTATGGTCGACATTTTTTATTAAAAAAAAAACACCGCTCAGTTCACATTATCTAGTCGGAGTCAGTCCTGAAAGCGTCTCGACGTAACATCTCATCTTGGTGGAAAATTTATCAAAACCCCAAGTCGGCAGATGTTCTTTCCTCCAATTACAACTGCGAGCTATAAATCTAATCACTAACAGGGCATAATGTGCGTGGTATTAGTCTCATATCTTCCCAACGCCCCGACAAAATCACCACCGTTCATCTTAGACCCAACTCTCAACACCTTGACCAAATCACCGCTCATCTTCCGCACATTCCCTTCACCCTCGCTCTGCATCACCAACAACAATTTGGTGATGCCGTTGTTCCTCACCACTTTATCCTGCACCCTCCCATCCCTGAACACGCAACACATGCTCCACAGCACCAATACGGCATCCTCCCTCGAAGTTTTGGACACCTTCATTAATCTCTCCATGATACCAGCGACGCATTTGGGTTCCTCTCTTATAGCAGTTCTACCGTCTCCGCTGCACGTGCAAGCCATCGATAACAGTTTCAACGACTTCTCCACCGTCGAAACGGCAGCGCTCTGGTCGGAGAGAGTAGCTGCTAGGAGTTTAACCAGTCCCAGGTGGACGAGTTGAGTCTTGATTGTTCGATTCATGGCGATTAAAATAAGTAGCGATAAAACAGTGTCTTTCAGGTCGCGGTCATTCTGTGATTCGAGTACGTCAATAAGATTCGGTATCAACTTCGGAGTTTCTGCGACAATGCGTCTTGATTCGTTGTCAAGCAAAATCGATTCCAAAACCCTAATTGCTTCAATTTTGGACTTCGGATCTCCTTTTCGAAGGACTGAAACAAAAAAAATTAAGCATTCTGTGTTGCCATTAAAGACTAATTTGTGCAGTTTCTCCCTGACTCCATTTTCAACCAAAATTAAGTCCAAAACCGTAACTATCAACTCTAAAACTCGAACCTCGGAGCATTCCTGATTCAAAGTACGAACAATCACTTCAACAAAACCGTTGAAACTCACCAAGAATCTTCTGTTATGCTCGCTAAGGCTCACAAACTCCACAATTTTGACCAGAGATTCCAGAAAGCCCTGTTTCCTGGCCTCAATCGTCTGAATCCAAAGACTGATCTTCGGTTGCGGAGAAAAGTGAGGATCGGAAAGTCGGACGGAAGACTGGTTCCAGACATTCATTAAACGGCGAAGATTGAGATTGGGAACGAAGTCTTTGGATGGGAGGATCTGCATGGTGGCGGGACATGTGTCGTGGCCCGAATCGAGCCAGAGTTGGATACTGGAACGATCGTAGGTGACGCCGGTGCACAGACTCACCGGAGACTTCATAATATCCATAGAAATCGGACATCGGAAAACACTAGGTACTGTTATATACAGTTCGCCTCTCTCCATATTTTTTTTTTTGGGGGGAATTTTGAACGAGAGAGCGGAGAGACCAGGAGTTTGGAGGCAGAAGGGAGAAGAAGAGAAACAGGCGCTTAAGTATGTATAGGAATGGGAGAAAGATTCAAACAAGAAGGTGACATCGTTTCGTTTATTAGCTGTAGCCTGGTAGTAGGTCGTTGCTCGTTAGTCAAACGCGGAACTTTTCAAAGAGCTTCAATTTTGATGAATGATGACGGTCTTCCTTCTTATATAAATGAAAACCGTGTCCGTTGGATGGTGGTCCCTACCTTAGAAATAGACTCCTTATTTCTCAACCAAATTAATCAACGGTCAACAAGTCGCTGCTTTTATACATATGATAATATAATATCGTATGATAAAATGATAATATAATATCGTAAGTTGGACCCGTCACCGCCGGACCAGAGTCGTACGAACCGTCCACTGCTGACCACTCTGTAGGAGTTGTTACATTAGTGAGTCAACACGAGGACCTGAATTCCAGGGCTTGGTTAACAGCTTGTAATTCTATAGTAGTTTAGTGGGGATAGAAGAGGATTAAGGACGCGTGGCATCCTTTTATTTTATTTAACGGTGAAATTCAACACTAATCGTGTTTCAGTTTCCAAGTTAAGTATGAACGAGAAAATTGCTCCAAACCAGCCTGGATTCTAATTGCTTTTCTCCGATGACTATTTTCTATGTCTTGCTGATGCATAAAATGAATTAATACTCCATATTGATGATTTATTTCTTCTTTCTTTTCGTATGCGATACCTTGTAACATTTTAGTTGTTCACTTAACTTAAATTATTTTCATTATTATAATCTTTTATAAGGAGTGTAAAATTAAGGAGGTGCTTGGTTCATGATTTTAGTGAAGAAAAATAAACAGCAAATTACAAATTAATTTCATAGTTAATTAATACAATTAATTAATTTTAGGATTGCAACATATTAGATTTAATAATTGGACGGATAAATACCGAGAAATTGTGGAACAATTGAATCCATTGTTGTTTGCTGTGAAGCGGAATGACAGAGATGCAAAGGATTAATTACTGCTATTCTAAACCCTGATTAGAAACTCGTACAATTCTCAATAGGGCAATTGTATTTAAAGTTAGCTAACAGTAGGGCCTCCTATGCACAGCAAAACATGGGTTAAGCATACACATCATAGCAAGCCTATGAACACAGGTTCAATGACACCTTAGGGAGAGAATCACCAAGCCCAATTATCTTAAAATCTAATTAATCGGAGTTTGTACAAAATTATGTTTATTATGCTAATCTACAAAATTAATGATAAAATTCTATCATTCTCCTACTTGGATAGCATAACCCACATTAACGAACAACAGAAACAAATCCCCATATTAATATATAACAATATGTGGTCACAATAGGATGTCAAAGTAGAGTCAACAATCTCTCAATAATAAGTTCAAAATAAAGTTACAAGTATCTCAACAGTATAGAAATCAGACCCGATAGGAGTACTGATAACATATATACAAAATACTCATACCTCGGTGACCTAAACAGAATGTGTCATAAGGAAACGCACACAAAATGGTGATCCGTTTGTGCAATTCCAAAACAAAATGACCCAAGCATCCACCTAAGATGCCAATTGAGATTTAACAAAATATCTCAGAACAACAAAATGAGACTGGGTACAAAATGTCTCCAACAAAATGTCATATATATTCAAACATTTAAAAGTATCTACGCGATATATCAATAAAGTATATGGCAATGACAATAATAGCAACAATTATAAGCAAAAGTCTTTAGACTAAGTAACAAAATAGTCAAATACAATGTTGCTATCAAAATTAACATAAAAGACAGACTTCCACTAATCCAAGGCATTAAAAGGTCTAAATAGACCTATACGGGATACATGACTTACAAAAGCCTTAATAGTCAAGCCTTTGGTTAGATGATCTGAAGTGAATCACACATTAATACAATACTTATAAAACAATATAGAATGCACGAGAAGGGGGGGTTGAATTGTGTATTCCCCTTTTTGAAATTCTTTCAAAAACGTTTGTTAAGAAATAAAAA
>JANSVB020000033.1:5322282-5334473 GCA_025504935.2 Erythroxylum haughtii
GCTCCAGATTGTTAGAGTCTTCTCTGCCTTGTGGATCGTCGGCAAGAGAAGTTATGGCGCAGAGGTGGGTCAGCTGGGATCTTTTGGATGACCTAGTTAGGATTTATCAGTTTTTGTATATTGTTTAGACTGATGCTTTGGACAAGATTATGTAATTATGGATTTGAGAAATGAAAAGAAATTTGGTTTAAATTTTTAGTGATTTATATTTGATGCCGTGTGGATTGTAGTTGGTTGCTCGGTAGTGCACCTTTATCGTGGGTTACGTGTCGGAGCGACCTGCGGGCGTCCCGATGTGTACCCTACGGTAAGGGGGCGCTACATTCTATGCCCAAGAAATAATGTAGTGACCCCAGATCTTTGATAGAGAACTTGTTTGCCAAAGTAGCAACATAGTTGTCTATAAGTTGTGTATTACTGCCTGTTATAATTATATCATCCACATAAACTACAAGAAGAATAGTACCTTTAGTTGACTGCTGAATGAATAATGAGGCATCTGAGTGTGAATTTCGAAAACCTGTGTTGAGAAGAAATTATTTTAAAGCATGGTACTACGCCCTTGGTGCTTGTTTGAGACCATAAATAGCCTTTTGAAGATGACATACATAGTGAGGTCGATCTGTATCTTTGAAGCCTTGTGGTTGTATCATGTAAACATTTTCTGTGAGTGGACCTTGTAGGAAAGCATTGTTGACATCTAATTGCTTTAAGGGCCATCCATTTGTTAGTGCAATGCTTAAAATTATTCTTATTGTTGTTGGTTTGATCACAGGGCTGAATGTTTCTTGGAAGTCTATCCCTGGTCTTTGATGAAATCCCTTCGCAACTAATCTGGCTTTGTAACGATGCACCGAGCCATCTTCGTTTCTTTTGATGCGAAATACCCATTTGCAACCAACTAGGTTCTGATTATCATGAGGAGGCACAAGTTTCCAAGTACCATTTTTTACTAAAGCATTAAATTCTTCCGAGTAAGCTTTCCTCCATTTTTCATCTTTCAATGCCTGAGTAATTGTGTTTGGTTCAGACTCTGTAGGAGGATGGATTTCAGCAGTCAAGCATAACTTTTGAATTGGTTTGCGAATGTTGTCCTTTCCTCGTGTGACCATGGGATGGGTATTGTTTACTGTATTTCTTGGTTGCACACATTCAGTATGTTGTTCCACATGTAACTCAAAATCTGGTAAAGGATTAATGTGAGAGGAATTACCATTTGCAGGTGCAGCTGTTGGAGATGGAGTTAGTGGATTACAAAGAATATTCTAGTATGTGATGTGGGCTGTACTGTGGGCTCTATTATCTTATACAGATAAGACTTACTTAAGTGACAATATTTCTTTTCACAATTTTATATAATTTTAGTATGAAAAATGTTATCACAATATAATAGTATTTGTGATGCTTTCGATGTGTCACTATTAATATTCATGATATTTTTGATGTATCACTATTATTTTTGTCAACACTATCGTCACAAATGAGTAATGTTATTATGAAAATACAGTTTTGTTATTTATGCAAATAATTTCAATGGCAAAAATAATGGTTACAAAAATTATAAGTAATTATGACAACTTTTTAAATATAGTCACTATTTATCAATAATGGAGGTATTTGTGACAACTTGAAAATTCGTCACAAAATTTAATAGTGCCCAAAATTCGTGTTTTTTATTGACAACTTTAACTTCCACTAAATTAATGTCCATTTTCTTGTAGCGAAGGAAGTTTTATAAACCTTAAAGGTGAATACATTTCATTTTAAGAATCTTATTAAAAAGCTCGAATTTCCTTTATAGTGATATTTGATTATCTGGTATTTTAATTTTCCTAACCCCCATCACACTTCAGAAGAAATTTTATCTTGAACGATCAACCTTCTTTAGTCTTGGAGATGGAATTACAAGAAATTAGAGTATTAGTAGCAAAATTTTGGAGCAACATTATTTAATTTTCTCGTTAAGAATGATAATCTGGCATCAAAATTAAAAGTTTGGAATATATATACACTTTAGTATCGATAAGTGTATTAAAATACCAAAGTTTGTAACTTGCTTCAATGCCATTACAGTAGCAACTCAGGCGACTCACTTTCTGTGATTGAAAGATAGGATTAGTATTCTTATAGTGGAAAACTCATGTTTCCTCTGAAGGACAATCTTTTTCGTTTCATACGTCCATAGTTTCACATAAGAATAGAGAAAAGATGAACATTGTCACCTATTTTCTTCTGTTTTCGTGTTATTGCCGGTAGAATAAGGTGATTGGAATTATGTCTCAGAACCAACAAAAGGAAGAGAGAGTTCAGAATCAATGGTAACAGAAAGAAACAAAGCTTTTCTTAAGTAGTGGAAATAAAGTTAGTATATATACAGAATAAAGACGCGGTCCCTAGGCCTTTATATGTGATCGTGATGTATAATATCGTATGAATGTCTCACGTATACAAAGAGTTTATTGTAGTATTGTATAAGAATAGTTGTATCAACGCTTGATCGGGTGACCTTCAACTATACGCGTGGGCTACTATATCTTACATAGCTTGCCCAAAGTACGAATTCGCTTCTCTATCGTTCCACACTTGTTTTATTTCTGTTCTATTCGATTTCCTTAACATTCTTTATTTTATAACGACTATGCATATGCTATAAATAGAGAGACCTGATGCACCTAACCACATGTTCATGGAGCTTCGATCTTCGTAGAATGCTGCATGTCCTTTTTCACAAAAGGGGAACAGCTTGAAAACCCGGAGATGTAATTATCAATACCCTTTTTCCGCATGTTTTGCTGTTCTGAAACTATTCTCCACAGGGAATGGCAACTCACTGAACATTTTGTAGCTATCCTTTCAGTGGAAACCCACGAGCAAAGCCTTTCGATTATAGAAAAAACACTTCCAACAAGTCCCTTGAAGCAGATAGTTACTGGCTTCGTCTCTGTTGAATTCTGAGTACAGCACATGGGACCAGGATTCAGCCTTTTCCTTTCCTTGATATCTTAGGGTCAAGTGCAAACCAATAATCAATTCTTTGCCCGAATTGTGCTCCCCTACAGGGCATTGGTTGGCCAGTATGCATACACGAATTAATTCCCTCCTATAGAAATTGAAGCTATTTAGTCTCCAATTTCGTTACAAGTTGAAGGCTGGCATAGGTTTTAGATAAAAACCACAGTGCAATAATAGGTAAATGAATTGTATATCCTACGGAGGAAGTGTAGTGCAGTGAGTAAAGGGTTTCTTTATTATCAAAGTTGGTGCATATTGGGAAGCCACCCCTTCAATTTAGGGTATGGGATTGGCAACCACTAGTCAGCACTCAATAGTCCCTGTAAATTTTCATTTTGCCAAAGGGACAAGCTTTCCTGTAGTTTGTGAGAGACTTAACACAGCGGTTGGAGTTCGCTAGTCGGCTACTAAGTAAATATGGTCCCACATTATGACCAAACCATTCGACATAAGCCCTTATTTTTCTGCAATCCCTTTCCTCTTCTCTTCCATTTTCGAATACCCTTTTGGTCCTGCATGTTTTATCGCAACATTTTCGCTTGGACATTTCTCCTGAAGACCCGTTTGCAGCCCATCTCAAATTCCTTTTCGAGGATTCAACTTCATTCACTATTTGCCACAATGGTAAATTTAATTAACAGTACATTTAACATCATCCTGCACAGGAAACGTCAAATACACAACGTCACAATGTACATAGACCATGCAACCCAGCATTTACTTCTCCATGTTTCCACATTTCGTCTCTTTAGTTTCCTTCCTATTCAAAATACAAGCCACCCCCTATAGTACCACCAATTCAGTTACAAATTTCATTCTTTATAAGCAGTTTTGTATCATCATTTTTATTGCTCATCTCTTTCTCTGTGGCGTGTGTGACTGTGTACGCTAGTTTTTCAGTGTTACCATCTCATTTTCTTTACTTCGGCCACTTTTTAAAGATTTGGAGAAATGAGGAGAAATCTGGTACTTGTATTATGGCTCGTCTTACTTGTGTCCCTTGTTGATCTCAGTCATGGCTCAAGGAAAACGAAAACTTTCAAGATTACGCCCCACTCCCAGAACTCACCAAGTACAATTTCAGGGTTTTTCCCAAAGGGAATTCCTATTCCATCTTCGGGTCCATCGAAGAGGCACAATGAAATCGGTTTACAAAGTTCAAAGACTTCTCCATGAAAGGAGTGCAGAAACAATCCATGAATAATGCTGATACGATCTTACTCACATAACCTTCTTCATAGGTATGCGTGTGTGTGTATATATATATATAATCCGGAGGCCAACGGCGGGGTTAGTTAATTATTTGTCTTCACTTTTTGGGATTTCTAAGGGGAATTGTTTGCGTAGTGTTTTCTTAGTTGACTTCTCCTTCCATAAGGAGTGTTAACTAGTTAAAAAGATTACAAGAGGCCTCAGGCTTTTCTTTTTCCGGTTTATCCTTCTTCAACTCTTCTGTTTTTCGCTTGTCATTCATCAGCATTTGGGTTTTCCATCTAGTTTATGTTAATTCACGATAAACTGTATTCAGGACTGATCAGAATTTTGACTACAGTACAATGGAAAGTAGTTCTACTTCTTCATGGGATAGAAAGTAAACAAAGCTTTTGCAGTTTACAGGATAGAGTAATGTGGTATTATTCTATGTGAGATTGAAAGTCGTCGTGATTCTCTGGTATGCAAGACAATGAACAGTTTAATAGCATGACGTTCATATCCTCACTGATTATGTAATAGTGACGTGAGATTATGTTATTTGATTTGATCTCGTATATATAATAGTTAAGGGAGACCTGTCCGATCCTAGACCTCAAACTTTTAATTGTTCATGAGACAGCTTACAAATTCATTAATGACCCAACATACGAAAGTTCCAATTGATTAAAACGATTCCTGGCTAAATCGCAGTTCACATGAAACAGAAATTATTTTGTATTGCACATCAACGGAGCCTCGTAACTAAAGCAAAGGGGTAACAAGGTTCTATTTTGTTTGGTATATTAAAGTCCAAAATTGTATGTAAACTACTTCACACCTCATGCACCAATCACCAGTAAATTATTTATTTATTGGAGGAGGAACAGCAATATTAATTTAGGTGAACAAAAAATATTCTGAATGATAAAAGGTCATGTGATGAATGTATATCATGGAATGTGAATGGTTGCAAATCAAACACGGCCATGTGAGACCAATGAGAAGTGATAATATATCCTTAAGGACAAGCTTGAAGTCATAAGATGGTTAAAAAAAAATTGAAATTTGGATATTGAAAGAGGGAAATGACTAGTGGGTTCAGTTAAAAGGAGGACCCATGCAAGTTTATCATGTGAATTTCCTGAGGTAGATGGCATGAAAGTCCTTTTGAGTTGACTAAATATGGAGTTTGCTCGACAAAAAGGAAAAAAAAATTACTTCTTGGACTAACCCTAAACGAAAGACGAAGGCCCTTTGCTTCCTTTTCCTCACCTGCTTCAAAGCCAATAACATAATGTTGGAAGAAACATGCGAGGGATATGCTGACAAAATAATTAATATGTAAGCCTAATCACTTGCCTACAGAACTACATGAACAAATACTAACCCAAAATTATTTTTTATTGTTGCTGGTAGTTTACGCAATGCAACAAACGTACATTGTTGCCTATCTGTTTCCCGTAACAAGGACAATCCTGCAGTTAGAATTGTAATGATTTTATTATTTGTGATCTAATTCTTCATTCTGTCTTCTTATTTTAGATTACAGATTGGATTTTAAAAAAAAAACGGAAGGATTTACATTCGTTATCTTTTGAATGTGTAAATTTCTATGTAATAATTTACAAATCACGTGATACTCTGCACTAAACAAGCGATCAAAAAAACACAGATAAAAGGAATTAAACACATAATCTTTTGACCTTATATTCCTTTACTTCACCAACTCGGCCCAAATTATAGCATTTTCTCATAAAGTTAGAGAGTTCAAGCTAAGTTACTCCATGCAATGGCAAAATCTTTTGCTGCAAAGGATGCTACTGGAGGGGTTTCAAGGCTTTGCAATTGTCTTGTGTTGTTGGACTTGCCCTTTCCATTACCAACTCCCTTCCCAACTATGCCGTCCTTTTTGGAAAATTAAGCAACAATTAGTAGTCAAGCATTTGTCATGTCTGCTGAATTTCACAGCATTGACTTTCTCCAATTCTCAATATGGAACCAGTATAATCCCCAAGAGGAAATTTATACATATTTAGTCCCTGAAACGCGTGGGGGAAGAGAAAAAGTAAGCTAATGGATCGGAAAAAAATTGCAGGTGTTTTAAAGTTAAATATTTGTATTCTTATTTTAATAATGAAAAGGATGGCAAGCCAAGACGGTGATCCAGTAGAAAAAATTCCCATTATAAGAAAATAATAAGTTAAGAGAAAGATACATGGATGGGAAGCAACGGAGCAGAAACTTTCTCGCCCTGATCATCTTAATTGATGCTGTCTATATACAATACAATACAACAGCTACGTAAAAACTGAAAAGGGCTGATACCCCAGAAAATTAAATGGAAGAACACAAAATTAATTACGAAAGAGAAGAGGCGGTGAACGTTTAATCTTTCCTTGACTAAAATCCTCTGATGAGAATACAAAATACATGACCAGATTAACTCTGCTTCTAAGTTTGGGAAGTTGTTGACATTCCCCCTTCTGATCTCCGGGCAGTCTGTCCAGAAACTGACGATCTGTCCGACCCCTGAACATTATATTTTTCATACACTTTGTCACGGTTCTCAGACCACCATGTCTCTGCTTGATGCTCTCCAAATCTTCTACGGCTGCAGAAACATGTAGGTTATCACTTTGCAATGAGATGATTATAGCTGGGAACATCTTAATAGCTCAAGGTTTGTAACATCTGCCTTGGCAGAAGTTTGGCTTGCTCTAATAGTGTTAATAAAGCTGACTAAATCAATCTCTTAGGATACTTCAGGATAATTCTCTAGACATACGATCACTAAAATAAACTCTATTAAATGTTGGATTTTGTAAACAGTTTGCTACCATAATCGCGTTCGTCAAAATGTAAAATATATCGTAGACAGAGGTATTTATATAGCAAGCATAGGTAGCAAAATACACGAAATTAGAGTACCTGAAGCGCACTCGTTTAAGATCCCTAGTTCCATCATGCAGGGTCACCAGAGTTATGTAAACACCAGGCTCATACTGTTCAATCCATTCAGCCTCAACCTGATTACCATTCGCAATTAATGGTGAATCCCTGGTGTTCATACCATTATCACCAGCTTGAAGAGGTCTAGATTCCCGTCCTGTGTCTGGAAAATTAACATTACTTGCCTGAACCCCCCGACCACCATTGGACAATCTAGCATCTGGACGATCATCCTTTTCACGTTGATCCCTGAATGGCAGAATGGGTCCCTGAGTTCCATTTATTGTGGTAGTATCACTCCTTAATGGAGAGAGTAAGGCAGTTCCACCAGTAGGGTCTGATCTAGAATGCTCCTCTCCATTAGAATCAAGGTGATGAATACCATTCAGTTCCAATCCATTCGATAGACAATCACGTCTCAGGCTCTCGGCATCATACACTCCAGGTGGCAGCCTCTCAGCCATATCCTTAAGCTAGAATTATAGGGTTGAAGTACTTCAGTATAAGATTATTGCAAGGTAAACAAAAATAACATTTTCAACATTTGTGGAAGTCTGACTCAAACAACTTAAAGAAACTGTCCAATAACAGTAAGAAATGTAAACAAAATAGGCATCTGACAACTATAACAACTTGTCCAATCATATACTTAACAGATATTCTTCTACACCAATGGCGAAGTATTATCCTTTCTAACAAAGAAGGTATTCCAACAATCTGTTAACTTCCAACAAATATTTGCCACTCCATAAATTCAAATGTGACCTAGGATAGAAGAAAGCATTAGCAAAAAGGAGAAAAGTAACAAATGAAGCATGATACCTGAGCAGTAAGTGACTTTATAACTTCTTTTGCAGCTTTTGATTTTGCCGACTCTTCTGCCGCTGCCACCATAGCTTCTTGTACCTTCTTTGCTGATTTCTGAAGTTCTAATTCCTGGAATTCGCATCTCTGTCTCAGGCTCTCAACCTAGACCAGATCCATCACCCGCAAGAATTAGACATTATAAACAAAACAGTAAAAGAAAATTTTACAAGCAAGCACAAAAGAGGAGAGAGGGAGAGGGAGAGGGAGAAGAGGAGTGACAAATAACTTTCAGATCCAAATCACAATTCAGAATCCAATCCAAGTAACAATAGATTAGGTACTTTTAAACATCCAGAATCTGACACAAATGAAAACACATATCATGTGAATAACTATTGTTTCATAAACTTAAGAACCTGAGTTAAGCATCATTAATTTGGGAACTGAAGCAACTTACTTGTGCACGCAATTTAAGCACTTCTTGATTCAAAAGTTCATTTGTTTTCTTCAGACTATCAGTAACACTTTTGGAAAAGGAAAGTCCTGATGTTGTTGGAACTGGTGTAGCCGAACGTGGCGGGCTTGGTCTCCTTGACAAAGGTGACACAGACCTGGAACTCACACCAGATGGTGTAAGAACTTGCTTGGGAATTTTTGACCGCAAATCAACAGTACCGGACAAAACAATATCTTTCAACTGCAATAGGGAAGGAGCTTGTGGAGCACGAACAAGGGAGAATGTTTCACTTCTCTTTCCTTGTTTGGCTGCCTTGTTATCTAACTGTTTAATCAATTCCATATTTGAGGGCACTGATGACTTTGACAACCTTATTTCAGCCTTATCCAACCTGTCTTTGTTTTCACCTGAAAGGCGAGGCACAGAATTCCTCCTATTATTGATTATTGCTTCTGACACCTTGTTCAGTTTGACAAAACAGGAATCACAGACACGATATGGTTTGCCAGGATTAGGAGCTAAGGCTGCTCTCATTGCTTTCCTAGAGCTGCACGAATGGCAATGAACAAGTCCACAATTGTAGCAGTTATGCCTCTTCCGAGTAAAACCGAAAGCCTGTCTGCAGGATGAGCACTGAGACTGCTCAGCACCAGATACCCATTTATGAAGACATATAGCTGCAGTATAGTTTGCACCACACGCTATATATTTTACATGTCTGTCTTTCAAAGCTTCAACCAATGTTGGTGTTTTCCTGTCCTCAACATCACCATGGCCCAACCTACCATTAGCACCTTTTCCCCAGGTATAAACTTCATTCCGTGATGTTAAAACTGCAACATGATATGCACCACAAGCAATTTCTTCAACAGATTCTCCAGAAAGCTTGTCTTCTACCAAGCAAGAGTGTTTTCCATCAGCATGACGATTCCCAAGTTGACCATAAACAGTACTCCCCATTGTAAAAACATGTCCCGAAGTGGTCAAACCAACAGTTAAACTATGCCCACAAGAAACTTTATGAAAATTGTAATCAATCAGTGCGGGGACACATGTGGGCTTAAGACGAGGTTCCTTGTCTCCATGTCCAAGGCGATTTTTATCCCCATCACCCCAAGTAAACAATTTTCCGGATGAAACGCTGGCACTAGACTGGGTGACAATAACCTCAACTACAGCAGCTGTATGCCATACTCCGCATGCAACACCAATTGTCCTCAACCCAGAGAGAGATTCCACTTCTCTAGGAAAAGCTACGCTTTCTCTGTCACCATGCCCCAAGACCCCAAATGTTCCATCACCAAATGTGAAGAGCTGTCCGGTTGATGTTATCAAGGCTGTATGCCATGGACCGCAAGTTACAGAACTGACTTGAAGCCCTTCAAGAGGCCCAGAGATTCTCTTAGGTATCCAATGACAGACATCAGTACCATGACCAAGAAGCCCAGCATTATGTGTGCCGTCTCCCCATGTATACAATTCCCCAGCAATTGTGACAGCGCAAGTATGAAATTCTCCACAAGCTACAAAGTCAACAGTAGTTACAGCCAAAGATTCGACCAGACGAGGCTGAATAACATCCTTACCAACACCATGGCCAAGCCGTCCACCAGATTCTTCACCCCATGTGAAAACTTCGCCTTGCCTTGTGACAAGCGCAGCATGCCTAACCCCACAGCCTATACTATGCACATCTAAAACCACATTAGACTCTAGTGGCCTGGGGAGAAGTACATCAGCTCTACTGCTCAAATAATTGGTACTCTTGTCAGCTCCAACCTTAATAACGCCATCAGATATGACTTCACCCCATATGTATACATCACCCAGTGCATCACAATCATCTGGTGCAGAACCATGACTTGAAGTACTCGGTTGACTGGAGACACTGACCCGAAATGCATCTGAATTAGATCCTTTAACTTGCATATTTGTGTTGTCTGATGCTACATGTGATCGATCAGAGTGTGGAGAATTCTCAGGCTGAAAGTTCTTTGGAGAAGTAGTGGCGTTGAAACTGAAAGAAATCTCTGGAGAGCTGGTATCTCGTGTAATACTAAGGGAACTGTCACTTGGACTATTGGAAGTCAAGTCTTTACTATCCTGACAGAATCAAACGTTTAATTGTAAAATGGTAAATATATAGAAGAAAACAGGAAATGACTTCTCTAATAGCAACAATATTTTAGAGATCACTGCTTATTAATTTATCAACTCAATTAATACAAATCACAATTATTACCCTTTTCCATTGTATACCATGCTTAACTACTCTAGCTTCTCCTTTTGAAACTAAGTAGAATGCAACTTCCATTCAATTACAGTAGAATCCTTTTATCATCTAATAACCTCCCTTTTAGCTTCTCCTTTTGATGTCTGATGATTGTTCTCCTTGCTTGGACTTTTATTATAGGCATAGTTTCTATACACTTAACAGCTTCTGATATGATTAATATTCTAGCTGTTAGCTATCCCCAAACTAAAGTTGTGTTCAATTAATGTGTTGACCCCTCAGTAGTCAACCAAAGAAAGGAACAAAATGCGAAGAACAGAAAATCATAAATTGCAAAAACATAGCAAGAATTTTGGGCATTATTTGAATTCAAGATTGTACTCCAAACTGAGTATGATTACAATAAGCATCCAAATGGAATAACTTTGGTGGGATAGCCACCCTTCATTCAGGTGTAGTCTACATTGGTTTGCAAACATCATATATAAGTTTCCACTATGATTAGCTGTTCGATTGTTAGTTTATAACATCATGCATCAAAGGCAACTTTTTATAGTCAGTTGAAACTGTGTTCAATTTGGTTTAATATGCTTTTGAGTAATTGTTGCTTCTTGATAGTAGTAAATTATTAGTCATTTACTTTTTGTTTGTTGAGATTACTGCATATTAGTCGCTTACTTTAACTGCATGTTTGTTGTTTATTAGTCATTTACTTCAAATTACTGCATAAGTAGCCAGCATCTTCAATTTGTTTGTTGAGAACTGTTAGTAGATTGAGTCACTGCTGTTGCCTTGTATATTTTGCCAAGGCAAGGTTGGGTTTTTTTAAAAAAATGTGTAACATGGAACTAGGCTCAACCCAAAAGGAGTGGAGCTTTTTGCTATGTACTTCATTCTATAATCTGTTGCAATCAACCTTTTAGCAATTTGACTTGCTAATATAAAGACGAAAGTTTGGTGATTGAGTTTGATTAATGGATTTATTGTGTTCACAGTGACTTATAAATTGGATTTTGCTAATATAAAGACGAAAGTAACAAGGGGCATATAACAATTTTCAGTTGGCTGGCAAGAATGACCACACAAAAAAATTATGGATGATGCTAGGACTAAGTTGTCACAACAAAGAAGGAGGGACTGGCTAGGCCTTTTCACTTGTCCCAATTCTCCAACTAATACCAGCTCATTGTAGGCTATGTCTGTCTCCACAATCAACCACACTAAATTATATTTGTCACCTAATCATGTAGCTTTTAACTAATCATAAAATGGAATAAAACTCCTTCTTTGAATTCTATCTCTCTTTCTTGTTTTGGGGATGGGATTGCCACTTCTTTTGGCATTTGAAGGATCCAACCTAAGCAGTAGCTCATTTGATGTACAAAATGGTATCAGAATGTTTAAAAGTATATTTAAACAGAAGATGATAAATATACAATATGCTTGCATAAGAGGGTCAATAAAATATTTACCTCACTAGTCTATTTGACTTGTTCACTTTTTCCAAAATGCCTTAGATGGTGAATTTGGATTAAGGCT
>JANSVB020000033.1:5531580-5543853 GCA_025504935.2 Erythroxylum haughtii
GGGTGAAGGTGGTGGGATCAGGAGTAGATGAAGTCTGTATGTTTGTGGAATAGGTGACATAATCGGAAAAGATTTGGGGACCGCGAGTGTTATCACGTGTACGAGTGATCATATGGTGCTGAGGTGAAGGGGAAGAAGGCAATGGATTTGGTGTAGTATTTGGTGAGAAGGAAGAGGTCGGAGCAGGTAGTGGAAGCAATATGGTAGAGGGAGAGGATGTGGGGGAGATATTAGAGGTAGAATTTGCATAAGGGAAAATAGTTTCAATAAATCGAACATGTCGGGAGATGTAAAGTTTGGAGGTGCTAGGATCAAAACAACGATAACCTTTGTGTTGTAATGAATACCCTATGAAGACACATTGGATGGAATTTGGTGTGAGTTTGTCCATACGAGTTGCCCCGAGAGAAGGAAAACAAGGACATCCAAAAACACGAAGGTGGGAGAAAGTTGGGGGATCGAGAAATAGGGTTTCATTAGGTGATTTGTGGTTGAGGACAGGTGTGGGGAATAGATTAATGAGGTAGGTGGCAGTGGAGAAGGCTTTGAACCAAAAGGGTTTAGGTAGAGAGGCATGAAGGAGAAGAGTAAGGCCAGTTTCGGTAATATGGCGAATTTTGCGCTCAGCAAGTCCATTTTGTTGTGGGGTATAAGGGCACGAAATGCGGTAGGATATGCCACATGAGGCAAGGTAAGCGACGAAAGGACCTTTGATGAGATCAGGAGCTCCATCGCATTGGAAGTGTTTAATTGTCGTAGAAAATAGATTTTCAACATTAGTTTTGAAAAGTTGAAATTGACCAAGTGCTTGATTTTTGTGGGTTAAAGGAAAAATCCAAGTATAGCGACTGAAATCATCAATGAAAAGAATGAAGTAACGATAGTTAGAAAAGGACGGAGATGGTGATGGACCCCAAATATCACAGTGAATAATTTGTAATGGAATAGTAGAAACACGTGAGGATAAAGTAAATGGAAGACATGTACTTTTGCCCAATAAACATGAATTGCAATTATTTAGTACATGTGATGACAATTTAAAGGGAAGAGATAATCTAGAGAGGATGGCTGAACAAGGATGACCTAAACGTTAATGCCAGAGGTTGATTTGAGTGGAGGTAGCATGGAAGGCGAGAGAATTTCTGAAGCGAAGTGGGACCTTCATGGGATAGAGATTATTGTGGATGGATCCCACGAACAGAGGTATCTTGGTACGGAGATCCTTCACAACATAACTAAATGGGTTAAACTCAATAAGACAAGAGTTATCTTTAACAAACTTAGTGACAAAAAGTAAATTGGTAGTAAGATTGGGGACAATTAAAACATTGTTGAGATGAAGAGGACGAGTTGGAGTTGATAACTTAACATTACCAGTGGAGGATATAGGCAAGATTTGTCCATTACCGACAATCACTTGATTTGGACCATTGTAAGGTGTTTCGGTATCAACAGAGTGAGGGCCAGGTGTCATGTGATTGGTTGCTCCAATGTCCGAAAGCCATTCAGTGATAGTGTTGGAGGTAAGGATAGGTGAGTCGGAAGGATTGTGAATGTTTAGGGCAGTAAAAGCAGAGGAAAGGTTATTTAGATGAGGGGTATAATTTGTGGGACAATTGTGAGAGGCAGAGTAATGGAATCGACAATGAGTAGCAATGTGACCCCATTTTTAGCAAATTTGGCAACGATTGGATTTATTGTGGGTAGTGGACCGTTGGAAATAATGTGATTGGGTTGGGTATGGGTGAGGAGAGTAGGTTTGATGCTGTTGGGCTGGGTCTTGAAACTGGTGGGCTTGAGCTGGATAAGTGGCTTGCGAATTAGGCCCATCTGCATTAAACGTGGAGAGCCCACGCGGGGAAGGCCCATGAGCATCCAAATATGGAGGAGACCTGAGTCCACACACATACGGATTTGAAGAGGAGGCACCTTGGAGATTAGGGTTGAAATCCATGCGTCCCCGATCATGACACTCGCCAATGTCGCCGCGTCCATTGGAGAAGAAGGATTTGTGACCTGTGGAGGAGGCAACAAACGCTGAATCAGAGGAAGGAGAAGAATGAAAAGAGAGTAGCCTCTGTTCGTGGAGGAGAAGTTTCGTTTGAAGTTCGCCGAAGGAGACCGGAGATTCGCGGTGTTCGATGGCGGTGATAAAGGACTCATATTCTGCCGGTAGGCCATTCAAGGTGAGAAGCACGAGGTCTTCATCAAAGATTTTGTCACCGATGGTAGCAAGTTCGTCGGCGGCAGCAGAGACTGAGTTAAGAAATTATGTGATAGAGTTCGGTCCTTTCTTTAATGTGTGTAATTGTCGTCGAAGTAGAGATCGTTGTGAGTGTGATTGCTGCATGAAATGATTTTTCAGGGTAATCCAAAGATCCCTCGCGGTGGTACTACCGATTGCAAGTCTTGCTATGGAGTTTGTCAGAGACGCGATGAGGAAATAGTATACCAGTTTGTCAAACTTTTGTCACTTGGGAAAGTCGGAAGATTCATCATTCGGTGGTGTTATGGAGCCATCCATGTATCCAATGAGATTAGAAGTGATAAGGACATCTTGAACTTGATTTCGCCAGATAAGGTAATTTGTTGAATTCAATTGTGTAGTGAGGAAATTGGTAATCTGATTGAATGGTAAAGTAGGAGAATTGAAGTCTGCCATTTGAGATAAAATGTTTGGGTTTTGCAAAATGTGTGTTAGGTGTGTAGTAGAGACATAATTGTTGTGGTAAGTTGATAGGTGTTTGAGAAAAAAGAATTCTGGCTGAATGTAAATTGTGGGTTGGGAAATTATTATATCATCTCTGATACCATGAAAGAATGTAAAGAAAGTAGAAATTGATATAAAGCTGAACTGGTTTTTCTTGTATTTCAATGAATTGCTTTACACTGTATATATACAAGTTGGTGATGATCTAAGTTATTTAGATAGGATAAGATACAAATAAATTCAAATGAGATTACAGGATGAGATTACAGTAGATAAAGCTAAATACAAGATAATACAAATCATGATAATACTGGTGAGATTGTAGAAGATCTTCACATGTTTATCATTTTTTTTTATAAAAGGGAAGAAAACCGATTACAAAACGAGTATAAGAAAACAGATCCTCGATATATCCTCTAGGAGGATAGTGTGGCACCCAATGAGTGTGGTATCAAAATAAATAGTTCCTAAATGAAAGTGTTCCGCATTGTTCGCTAATCAGTCAGCACATCTGTTGCTCTCGTGATATATGTGACGATGTACAATAATCCAATTTCGAGTAAACAGTTCACTAATTCCCTGAACTATGGGATTGAAAATCATTGATCTTCTCGTCAAGGAAGAGAGGAGGTTGATTGCCGCTATCGAGTCCAGTTCGAATTCGATTCGACGATAACCTAGGTTTCACGTGAGTGTAAGCCCTGTATAAACTCCCTAGAGTTTTGCTGATACCGATGAACACCAGTCTAGATTCTGGATGAATCCTCCAAGCCAATTGCCTGTGCTACACATATGAGTCCTCCTGCTGTGACTGAGGATGAGGAACATTTGCATGCGCCGTCAGTATTTAACTTGACCCACCCTGTTGGAGGTTTGTACCATCCTATAAGTTACTCATGTCGAGGTTGTTATCCCGTAACAACTCTACTTTGTTAAACGGCTGACTTATGGATCTGATCTGCAAAAGATAAAATAAAAGAAATGGGTGAATACGGCCAAGTAAACTATTCATCAGACAGGGTCACATTTTGCCATGTCTATAAGAGCCAACACGTAACCCTAAATAGGATCGACCAATCCTGTCCAAAGACTTGTCGATGATGTTGTAGGTTTGTACTAAGCTATTGTCGAGCCGATTGAGTGAAAAAATTATCATTAACTATTTGTGAAGGGAAGGAGGTCCACACTTGTCGGACTTTGACACAGCTTTTTACTGTATGCTGTGAGAATTCTTCAAGTCTGCAGTGATAACAAGATCCATCTATAGTAACTTTGTATTTTAAAAAATTTTCAACTATTCAATTGAGCAAACAGACTTTCGTTATTTTACCAAAATCATATAAATTTAAAATAACAATATGAAAAAGGTCTATAAAATGTAACAGCCCCGCCGGGTTTCCTCCTCCTTTCTCTTCACTTTCACTGCCTCCTCCAATTAAAGCTGTAGCCACCACCATTCCATTCACGTACTTGTATGCGCACGCTCTCTCTTACTCTCCTTTTCTGTTTCTTTTTCTACCTCAGGTTTTAGATCTGCACATAGAAATTCTAATGTGCATCTTGTTTCAGAGACTGCCATGGAAGTAGGTGCCGTGCCGGTTGGGCTCTTGTCCGAGGATTTCGATCCGACGACGGTTGTTGAAACGGAGCCCCTTCCACCGCTTGCGGCGGCGGAGGGAAATGGAAAACATATAGTTCTGGGGAGGAACGTGCACACCACGTGCCTGGAGGTCACCGAGCCCGAAGCCAACGACGAGTTTACCGGTGATAAGGAGGCTTACATGGCTAGCGTTTTGGCTCGCTATCGGAAGAACTTGGTTGAAAGGACCAAACACCATTTAGGTATTATGGATTATCCTTTTCGTTTTCTCCATATTTGTAGTCTTATCTTTTTATTCGATCAGTGAATGCTTCATTTCTGATATTTGGAGAAGCGTGTTCAAGTTGTTGGTAAGTTTAGTTATTGTTTGGAGAATGAGGTGGTTGTTTTGTTTGTTTTGTACTGTATCGGTTACTCGGATCTGACTGGACAATCTCTTTTTTTTTTCTTTCGTGTTTATTTAAGCTGAAGTTAGTTGACATTGAATGGGATTGAAGCTTCTGTATGTATAACTAACAGCTCTTGTTATTCACATTGATATAAGAGAGTAAGATTATATGGTGTTAACATGTATGCTTAAGCACATTCAAATTGATAGAGGCCATGGAATTGCTGTGTTGCACAACGCTTTTCTGTTCTTTGCTTTTGAACATGATATTTCTTTCTTGCTGGTAAACGAAGCATCTATATGAACTAATCATCTTAATCTTGGATTACTTTGTGCATGATCTTTACTGACCAGCATCCTTAACTGTTTGGTTCATTGTTCGTTGATAATCAAATTGTACAAATTCAGAGGGTATTTAGCTTCAATCGGATGGATCTGGATTCTTTTTGAATAAACTACACTATAGTTTTACTTGTTTTCCTTTACTTTCATTGTCCTTCAAATGATTACAAGGTCCCATATGTTTATGTTTGCTTAATTTAAAATTTTCAAGTACTATCCTCCTAATATTCATTCAATTACAGGTTATCCTTATAATCTGGACTTCGACTATGGTGCTCTGGGGCAGTTGCAGCATTTCTCCATCAACAATCTTGGTGATCCATTCATTGAGAGCAACTATGGTGTCCATTCAAGACAATTTGAAGTGGGTGTTTTAGACTGGTTTGCCCGTTTGTGGGAAATAGAGAAAAATGAATACTGGGGTTACATTACCAATTGTGGAACAGAGGGCAATCTCCATGGGATTTTAGTAGGGTTAGTAGTCTTGAGCTTTGGAATTGGAATGCATTTCTGAATTTGATTCTTTTTTGTGTTGGAATGGAGGATGACATTAAACTGACATGCAGGAGGGAAGTGCTTCCTGATGGAATTCTGTATGCATCAAGAGAATCACATTATTCTGTATTTAAAGCAGCAAGAATGTATAGAATGGAATGTGTGAAGGTTAACTGCCTAATCACAGGCGAGATTGATTGTGCTGATTTTAAAGCTAAACTAGCTTCTAACAAGGATAAACCGGCCATTATAAATGTTAACATAGGTATCTTTTTCTCTCGCTCTCCCTCTCTCTCTCTCTCTCACACGCCCGCATACACACACACACAATCAAATGGTGACACACTGAATCACAGATATGTATAACTTACCATTGTATTGGCACGTGTGAACATTGTTTGTATTATGACTTACCCCTTTTACAGGCACAACTGTTAAAGGAGCTGTTGATGATCTGGATCTTGTGATAAAGACCCTTGAAGAAACAGGGTTTACGCATGACCGGTTTTACATTCACTGTGATGGAGCTTTATTTGGACTTATGATGCCTTTTGTGAAACGCGTAAGTGAATTTACCAGAATTGGTGGGTAGAAAAGAGCATACCAATAATGTGTAAATACCTTTGATTTTCTTGAGATTTTTTTGTGTAAAATTGTCTTCTATATTTAATTTGTATCTCCTGCGTAATATTTTGGTTATTCTTAGTTGTTCTCTCTTGGCAGCTTTCATGACTGATTGTTTGGGTTATTGCTGTTTGTGTACAGGCGCCAAAGGTTAGTTTCAAAAAGCCTATTGGAAGTGTAAGTGTTTCTGGACACAAGTTTGTGGGATGTCCAATGCCATGTGGAGTTCAGATAACTAGGATGGAGCATATTAATGTCCTGTCGAGGAATGTTGAGTACCTTGCTTCAAGGGATGCTACAATCATGGGAAGCCGTAATGGCCATGCCCCTATATTCCTTTGGTACACGCTCAACAGAAAGGGTTACAAGGGGTTCCAAAAGGAAGTACAGAAATGTCTTCGAAATGCTCATTATTTGAAGGACCGACTGCAAGATGCTGGAATCAGTGCTATGCTAAATGAGCTGAGCAGCACTGTGGTGTTTGAGCGGCCATTGGATGAGGAGTTTGTTCGCCGTTGGCAGTTAGCCTGCCAAGGAAACATTGCTCATGTTGTGGTCATGCCCAATGTCACCATTGACAAGTTGGATGATTTTTTGAATGAATTAATTGAAAAGCGCTCAACTTGGTATCAGGAAGGAAACGTTAAGCCTCCATGTGTTGCTGCAGATTTAGGAAGTGAGAATTGTACTTGTGTGTTGCACAAGGCGAAGATTTATCACGAGTGAGAATTATTCACTCTAGTCTGTATCAAAAACGTTATTGATCTTCAATAATCATAATTTGTACGAGTATTATTGCTTATTTCACTTAGTTCCGTGATTATCATTATTTCCTCTGTTTATCCTCATCTCTCAAACCTATGGTAAATTCTGTGGATTAATAGAATACAAAATCCAGGTACTTAAAAGCAGACAGGCAGTTGGTTTTCTTTTTTATAAGGACAATTACTAGCAGCCTGGGAAAATCCCCACATTTTGTAGTACATAATCTTTATTCTGCTTTTATTTGTTCAATTTCTAGCTGCCAATCACTTAATTGAGTACGGATTGTATTGTAGCTAGAGTCTGATTTTGTTTTCAAAGGGATATTGTTCTATAATCACAAGGAGGTTAAAGATTGAGGCTTTTTCACTTTTAAGCATTGCCTTTCTTTTCTGCTTCGGATGACAGGAAATGTTGTTGTTTAGGCATTCATTCTGGTGCTCGAACAATTAAGGATTTAAGAGCGGGGGGTATTTGGCATTGAAAGTTGGTCTTGGAGAGCTTATTGTCGAATCTGATTAGGACGTTAATGGTCTAAATTTTTTACATGGAGTTCTATACAAATGTGTAATTTGTTAATCTTCTTAGACGCCACAACCAATTGCATAATGTAATACAAGCAATTAAATGGTCTTGATTTACTTTTTCTTCAACCCAACTTCTTCCAAATGCCTATGGCACACTGGATTTCTGCATAGTGTACCGCTTATAGGACACCCGCGGTTTTCTTGCGGTTGCTCAAATACAATAGCAATAGGATGATTAGGATCCCTGCTTCTTGGCAAATGCGCAAAAGTAGCCCGGAAGTTAGGGGCGTATTCTTCTTTATCCAAATATCTTGTGCCGTCTGTTTTCCTTACATCCAAGTCATTCATTGTTAATTTATTATATATTTTTATTAAGTTTTTATTTCAGTTTAATTAGAACTTTTTAATTATGTGTAATATTAGAACTCCATAAATAGAGGTTTTTTACCAAATTACTATGCATAATTTATGAGGGTGAACTTTAGAGTAACTGATAAAGTTGGTCCATTGTGATAAGAAGATTACATGTTCGAATTACAAAAAGTCTTTATGTAAAAATACATTCGCCAAACAGAGAATCTTGTATATTGGGGTACGTTGAGTTTTACTAAGCATAATTTATATAATTAACAACTGAGTAATCTTAAATTTTTTTCTTTATTTTTCTAGTATATGGTCGAATATGTGTTTTTGTCCTATGTTAAAAGATAGATAAAGAGCCAAAATTTAAGAGTATTCAATTACTAATCATCCAAGATATATGTTTAATGGTTTCATCTATGACATTATTATAAATACTAAATAATAAACTAAATTTAATTAGACAATCCTAAATAATAAGAATTCTTGCTAATGAGTACTAATTAAAATTAAAATGGAAATTTAATAAAAATTATAATATACTTTTAATGATAATATATCTAAATAAACAAATGTTAAATAGTAATAATAGGAGGAACTAGTTAAATTGATTTTGATATCACACATAGGTTTGATGTAGGCCTATTTTATCTTGCATTATTTTCTCCAGATGGACACTGTGTTACATGAAAACAAGAGATGTACTAAAGAGTATATGAAATAAAGGTAGTATAGACAGCAGAAAGGAGAAAAAATAGAGCGCAAGACCAAGAGTACAATTAGAAGAGAGAGAAGGAAGGAGACAAAATCATTTGATTACTGATTCTCATATATGTTTGCTACAACGATATAAAGTTAGGTCCTCCTTGGGATAATCCACCATATGTAGTTATGTAATATATTCTTGTAACATGTGGGCGTTTCACTAATATTAACATTAAGCGGCTTCTTTTCTATTTATATGATATCGTTTCTTTATTTATACATCATCATTTTATTTTTTATAGTAGTATTCGTTAACTTTTATATTTACTTCTTCATCTTTCATAATAGTGCCTTCCTCTTTAAGAACCTTGGCCATAGGTTTGCTTTAGGGCAACGTTATGAAGCTCAAATAAAGATCCCCAAGTTGTCTCTTCATGTGAGCTATCAGTCCACTACACCAGTATTTAGTTTATAGATTTATTATGATATTTCACAATCCTATGATCTAAAATCACTTTAGGAGCCCTGTCCATATGTTTAGAATTATTAATAGCTTTATGGAAGTTACTTACTTCTCCTATCCACACTTCTTAACTTGAGATACATGGAACATTATATGAATGAGCTTCTTAAGTTAAGATACATGGAACATTAGATAATGAGGGATCACAAGGAATGCAACAACTTATATGCCACTTTACTAAGCTTCTTTATGAGCCTGTAATATATGAAGAGAGCTTATGGCTGATCCTCTTTTCCAATGAATGTTGCCTCTAAGGCTGAAGCTTTAAGAATTCCCATTGTCTAACTTGGAATTCCCCCCTTGTCCTTATTTTGCTTGCTTGATACTTCATCCTATTTTAAGCTCTCATAAGATGAAACCTTATATTGGCTAGAGTTGTTTCCCTGTCCTTCATCACTTGATCCAGCACCAAATTCTTAAAATATTTAGTGAAGCAAGGAACATATGTAGGGGAGATAACCATACAATATATCAAATGGAATGGTGTTAAAATGTTGCTCGATATATGTTATTATACCACAATCTAACAATAATATCCATTTGAACCATTAGTGGGAGTGCCTATGTAAAAGTATCATAGGTAATTCTCTAATATTTTATTTACTGCCTCTATCTATCATATTGGTGGTAATATGCAGTTGAGAAGTTTAAACTCACTCCTTGTAACTTGAAGGTTTCCCTCTAAAATACCCTTAAAATGATAGGGTCTTAATCATTTGCTGTGCTTTCTGGCATTCCGTGGAGTTTAAAGAAATGATCAAGGAACAGATGGGCTATTTTAGTTGATTTAATCTGTCTACTATTACTACAATAATTGATTGATATTTAAGTATAAGTAATCCCTCTATAAAATTTATATTGATCTCTTCCAGACACAATTCTGGAACTAGTAGAGGCTACAGCTTCTCGGAGAATCCAACGTTTCTCATGCTTTTCTCTTTAGCACTTAAGACATCCCTAAATATAGTTCCTCACACCTTGGTTAAACCCATCCAGTATAAAACATTTTGTATCTTCTTAGTAGTTGCTATAACCATTAAGTGACCTCCTTGTGGTCCATTTTGTATTCCCACTCATTGTTATTGGAATTTAATTCTCATTTCTTCAACTTCTAATAATATATTGAATGATCATGTTTTTCTCTCAACTTTCCTTAATCTCATCCATTAACTAAGTATGGACTTAAGAGATTGTTAGGGGTAGCAAAATAGTGCTAGTTATCCTCTACAGAGTATTTGTTGCTTTGTAATTCTTCCCACTTTTTATACAACCTCAATTTTATACCTAAATGAATTTTGTAACCATGCTTGTTGACAATGGGTGGAGATTCTCTGTTTAAGTAGGAACTTAACGCTTTGATGATTAGTTTGTACCTTAAATTTCTATCATTAAGATATTATTGCAATTGTTAGGAACTCCTCATAAGTAAAGAACCTCAAGTGTTTAGTAGCTAATATTTTGCTCAAATATGCAAAGGGAAGTCTTTCTTATTGGAGAATAGCTCTTAACAAATACTATGTTTTGGTAGCTTTACTAGCTTTGACTTTTATCACTCATATTTTACTATTTATGGACGGTATGAAACTTTTTAATTATGCTAAGCATTTTATTTTAAAAATGCATTGTTAAGGGAGGAGTTTCTGGTTGAAGTAGTTAAGAGAAGTTGATATTTTGGATAAGCTGAAACATTATGAGAAAGCCCTTTGTGATTGAAGTTTTACAATTGATAGTTAGTTTCATAGGAGAATATCTTGATGTCAGACTAAGAAGTATGGGGAAATTTTGATTCAGTATAAATTTTACTAGAAGTAACATTCAAAGGTTTTTTGGTTTAAAGAAGGGATTGTCAACACAAAATTCTTTCATTCTTCAACTTCTTTAAGAAAAAGGATAAATTTAATTTCTAAGCTCCAAGATGAAAGGGTGATTGACATAATAATCATAAGGATATAAAAGCTATTGTCTTAAATTACTTCCCGTCATCATTTATTATGGGCAACTCTTGTACGGGAGCAGATTTTCTGTTCCTATCAATCAATTCCTACTTTGTTATATTAAATCTCTTCTACACATTTATATGAGACCTATATAAATATGTGGATAAGATTAAATAACATAGAGTTAGAACACCCTAATGGGCACAAAGGATCTCATGTGCTCTTCTACATGTATTGTTTTGGATGTTGTTGTTCTTGAAGTTATGACTGATAATAGTGAGGTTTTAATGGCTTATTATATATATGTAAGAAGTCCATGTTGCATATACACCTTGATAAGTCTCCAAGACTGGATGGATTTAATCCTACATCTTATCAAAACTTTTAGGAGTGGATTAGTCCAAATATTTTTTAGGCTTGCTTGAGCTAGAAGGAGCCTTATGAGCTTCTTGTGTTTTTGAATGATACTACACTTGTGTTAATTCTCAAATGTAACCAATCTTTACACGTGTGAGATTTAGGCTAAAAACTCTTTATAATGTATTATACAAAGTGATGTTTAAAGTGGTGCCCAATTGGTTAAAAGTTATTCTTCTCACAGTAGTCTCTGAATTTTAGTCAACATTAAAGTGTAAGAGGAAGGGTAAAGTAAGTAATATGACTCTTAAATTCTATATTGGCGAAGCTTGTAACTGTGTCAATTTGTATTTTCTTCACAAAATCCTTATAGACTTGGGATAATATGGTTGTGTTATTATTCTATTCTATTTAGTTTTCTGTTAATTTCAATGGTGAATTATTAAGCCTTATAATTCCCAATCGTGAGATGCAGCAAGCCAATAAGAAATAATAGATTCACGAGTGCAATATTGTAAATCTGCCCCATTGATTTCACACCTGCCTTTTGAAGATGCCAGCTTATTTTTCTTCAATTCAACGAATGATGAAACCCATCACATGAGATCCATCTTGAAGCAATATGAATATGAATTGAGTCAAATCATTAATTTTCAAATTTTAGGTACTTTTTTAGCTCTAATGTGCTATCTTGTTATATAAATTATATTTCATCTATCTTTAGTGTATTTAAGAACCTTTTAGACTGAAAACTTTTTGGTCTCCCTTCTTTTACTGGGGGATGCAACAAGGCTATTTTTTCATAGTTGAAGGAGATAGTATGGTGTAGGATCGCGTACGGTCCGAGTATTCACAATACACTGCGAAAAAGACCATACAACAACATGATGTATAATCGAAAATACCAAGGATGTACGAAAATACCTTATTGCCGTGAGTGGAT
>JANSVB020000033.1:5577274-5588629 GCA_025504935.2 Erythroxylum haughtii
AAAATAACCTCTCTACTAGGTAAGGGTAAGGTTGCATACTATCAGTCCTCCCTAGACCCTATGCCTCAGCAGAACTTTAACTGAGTGTTGATGATGATGATGATGATATCGTAGCCTCTATGCAAATGCTACAAAATGTTAAACTAACGAAAGAATTAATTTACATTTTGAATGTAATAAAGTATATTGTTAATAATGTTTATTTTTTAATTAAAAATATGTGGCCACTAAAACATGTGAGGAAAAGGTTAGTCGTAAAGGTAATTAAGCCAATATGTGTGTCATAAAGTAAACTGAGTAAAGTGGAACATCAAGAAAAAATTAAACCAAATGAGTTCTAAGACAAATTCAAGACTTTCAATATGATTCAAGTGGAAAACAAATAAAGTGGTCGAAGAACAAATAGGATTTGGTTTTAATGCATATACTTTTTCAAATTCAAGAGTGCAATTTGGTTTGATCTTTAATGAACTCTCTTAATCTTGAAAATACTTTTTGATAAACTTTTAATTATCTCTTAATCATATTAAAGAAATTAGTTTTAAACTTTAAAATCTAAAAGCTTTTTTAAAATATTTTTAATTACGGTAAGTGGACCTAAGGTTGTGTTTTGATGCTTAAAACTTGCTCTAAAATGGAGTTAGGTTGGCGTAACACATTTCATGTGTTGAACTTCTAGTTTGATCACACTTTAATTGACATCAATGGATTAAAACTCTTTAGATAAGTTTAAATTTAAAAATCAATGGCTATAACTTCTTTTATTAGGACATCAATCAACCGAATAGATAGTTAAGTTAACCAATGTCTCTAAATTAAAATGTAATAACATTGGTTTGTATATCTAACAAGCATATTTGATAGAGATAGGTACAAATAGTTTATAATTTAATTGTTAGATATCTTTATGATATTTTGATTAGCCTTGACACTAGCAAGAGAGTTTAAAGATAATCCAATAATTCTTTCATTCATTTATTGAGTTGACTTGATCCTTAGAGTATTAAAATGAATAGGAAATATGTTTACTAAGTTGTTTAGGCAATTTGTTGGTATTTAAGTTATTGTAACTCCATCTCACCATCAAGAAGATAAGTAAAGGCTACCCCTCAATCGTGGTCAAGAAAGACTATATATATATAGGCTCCTTTTCACCATGATAAAGAAGATAGTGAAAAATCTCAAATGAAACTTAGAGACTCAACATATATCTAAGTTGTTAGCTGAATCATTATAAAAATTATTTGTAAAATTTCATTTATAACTCTTTTCATTATTATTGTACTTGTTATGATTGCTTTATATTAAATTATCATAATCATCCACTCCCATTCACAAATTTTAGGCAATTCTTTCATAAATATTTTACTGGATAAATTTCATGAATAATTAATTCACTCCACTTTTTTGTGTCAAATAAAGACCAAAAAATATTTAATCAAGATTGTTATAAAAGAGCACCACCACAAAAACCTAATAATGGAGTTTCAAGAATGTTGTAATGACCAACTTAATGAGAGAAATAGGCACCATTAGATATTCAACCCATAACTCCCTATATGAACCATTCCTAAACGCATGGAAAACACCATGTAAATATAGGGATGCTCATATAGATTGCATAGGAAAAGTCTATAATAAGACAATTGATGTCATCACTTATGTTAGATGAGTGGAATGACAAAATTGGGACAAAGAATTTGATTGTAAAATATTTTTTTAAAAAGTAAATAACAACAACAACAATCTAATAGAAGTTCCATTGAATGTGGGGTTTAGGGAGGTTTAGAAGTACGTAGCTTTACCCCTAACTAGTATAGAGGTTGTTTATGATATACTCACATAAAGAAGAAAAATAAAAATAAATAAAAATAAAATTAAACATATATATTAAATAAATAATAAAAATAAAACATTAATAAATGATACATATTTAAATAATAAAGTAATAATAAAACAAAAGGAAAAAATAGACATAAAAGATAATAAAATAAATAAATAAACAAAATAGATAAATATGTACAAATAGAAATACAAAAATAAGTAATAAAATAAATAATATAAATATAAAACAATGTTAATACATGAAGAATAATAAGATTAAAAAGGGAAATTGTAAAAGTAACGATAATCTTGAAAGTACTGATTTGAATAATCCAAAAGCAAAATAGCTGCCAAAGTTTCTTGTTTTTTGCAGTTAATTTATATTAATTCGACAATTACACAAAGGACATTGAGTAATATTTAAACAATATCATAAAAAATAAACGATAATTTTTAAATTATAAAAATAAAAATAAAAATTTAACCATAAAGGAAGTACAATTAGCCCCTAATTTTATTATTTTTAATTTATAAAAATTAAAATAAAAAAATTAGCTATGAAGGAAGTACAATAAGCCCATGATTTTATTATTTTTAATTTGACCCTTCACACTTCTCTATATATCATCCGTCTTTCTGATATAAATAACAAACATGTTAACATTAAAAATTCGCAGTTGTAGCATTATATGGTGGGAGAGTCGACATCCACATGTCAGCATTTTGGTGGCATGATATGTGTTTTTTAGTGAAATCTACAGTATAACTATGTTATTATTTGTTAGGATTTTTTATAAATTTGTTTAATTATAAATAAAATTTGATTGAGAAAATTGACATAACAAAAATATTAAATATGAAGAATTCTTTGATATAATCCTTTTCCAATAAAAAAAATGAAGAAATAAGAACTAAAAAGTCTCATAATCCAAAGTAAGAAAATTTTGGTAAGATGCTTACAAATGTAATTCGAGTTATATAAAATAGGATGTAGTTTTCACTTCCTTACTGTTAAGGATTGATAGTAAGCAACTGGTGATAAAATTTATATATTGGGAGAGGATCTTTGAATGCTTCTAGGACGGATAACTTTGGGGACTACTTTCAAGTTTCAACTAATGCACCTTTTAAAGTCAAATATGAAAACTTCAAAACCCGAATCCATTCAACTCTGCCATTATTTGGCTACATATGGCACTTGTTAGAGCAAAACAACGTAAAATTTGAAAAATCACGATTTTGCCCGCACGGGTAGCCCAGTTAGTCATTGGGAAGGAAAGTGAGTCCAAGGTCTCGGGTTCGAGTCTCAACAGCGGCAGTGTGGGAGTTCATCCAATGTAGTGACTCCTTGTGCGCACCGAGCACTGGGCCGCATTTCCGAGAAGCTGGCTGAGATCAAACCGTGATTTACCTCCCTCACACAATGTCAGGCCGGAGTGTAGGGGCCCCTAGAGTGGGCGTTTCACCTTTTGAGTCCAAGAAAGGGGAGACGCACAGGAAGAGAGGAGTTGAGACCATTTCTTGGGAAGAGTTGAGTTAGTAATTAGTGACAACCATTCTTCGACTTGTGTGAGTAAAGGTAAATTATTGTCAAAAGAGAGAAGATCGAAGAGAGAATTAGAGATATTTCTTGGGAAGAGTTGAGTTATTAATTGGTTACTTCAAAAAAGAGAGTTAATAAATTGGCAGCGTATTTATTGAATGCGTCTAACAATCATAAGATGGTATAAGAATAGCTTCAACTTTGGATAGGAAAGTAAAAGAAGAGATTACGACAATTATAAGTGAAGTTAAAAATAATAGTTAATAATTTAAAAATGAAAAAAAAGGTCAAATGCATGTGACCTTAATAAGTTCATTTATTAATATTTATTTAACAATTTAATAAATAGTAAATATGTGTTATAGGTGTGACTACTTAAGTCACGCATGTGACCTTAATAAATGAATTAATTAATATTTAATTAAAATAAAAATTAAATTTGTATCATAAAGATATGTGTCAAGAAGAGCTATATATATGATTAATATTAGTATATAGTAATTAATAATAATAATAATAATAATAATAATAATAATAATAATACTTAATATTAATATATAGTACTTAATAATAATATAATAGTAATTAATATGCAATTCACGGTTATGAATATATACTTAATATTAGTATATAATACTTAATAATAATTAACAATTAATAATGCATGGTTATGGCTAATATATATACTTAATATTAGTATATAGTACTTAGTGATATAATAATAATAATAAATAATGCATGGTTAATAATTAATAATATTTTATAAGCAATAATAACATAATCAACAAATGAATAATAGTTAATTAGTAATTATTATTAATTGATAATAACATACAGGTATACTTAATAATAGTTGGAAGCTTCGAGTCTTAACAAGGATATACTTAATTAATAATTAAATCAAAAATAGTTATTAATATCTTTAGTCACAAGCGTGCATGTAATAGGGTATAGTTAACAATAATTAAAATAAATAATTTCATAATTGACAATTAATTAACAATAATTTATAATTTATAATTTATAATAAAATAATTAATATTCAATCAATAATTAATTAATAATAATTAGGAATTAATAATCAATATTATAAACTTAATAGTAATTTGTAAGCAATAATTACATAAGTAAGAAATAATTAATAATATTTAATAATAAATAATAACATGCACAATGGTGACTTAACAACTGAGAACCTTGTCTTTAATAGGGTATACTTAATAATAATTAAAATTGATAACTACATAATTGACAATTAATTAAAAATAATTAATAATTAATAATACCATAATAATAATAATAATTATTATTATTAATTGATAATATCATCGGAGCTGTTGGATGAATGGGATGCCTGGATGAAAAAGTGTAGTCGTGATAGGTCCAAAATAATAATTACAAAAGATAAAATAAAAAATTCAAGTCGTCGATAAAAGGGATAGTGGGATGGAATTGTGTAATTGTCCATCTCATCGTCTTTAGTATATATATAATTAATAACAATAATAATAATAATAATAATAATAAAACTTAATATTAGTATATAGTACTTAATGATAATATAATAATAATTAATATGCAATTTACGGTTGTGACTTATTAGTCATATTCGTGAAGAATACATATATATATAATACTTAATAATAATTAACAATTGATAATGCATAGTTGTGACTAATATATATATACTCAATATCAGTATATAGTACTTAATAATATCACGGTTATATTAATATCACAGTTAATAATTAATAACTAACATAAGTCACAAAGCTTGAACAATAATGAGTGATGAAAAAGTGTGGTTGTCAAGTGCACAGACCAATTACAGTAAGTAATAGTAGTTACAGAGAAAAGAAATAAAAGTTAGAAGTAATGGTTGTGAGTAATACGTTTATAGGTTGACAATGAGTGAAAAGTGTAAAGAATGAGAGGCGTTGCATCAAACAGACGAAGGGATAAATATGTGTGGTCGTCTATCCTATTCGTCCATATTATATATATACTTAATAAATATATTTAGAAACAAATGCAAAAATGTTGACAATTTTAGGAACAAAACATAAGAAAAGAAAAAAAAATGGGGACGACATAAGTCACGGTTGTGACAATTTAAGTCACAGTCGTGGTAAGAATATAGTGGAGAAATCAAGTTGTTGATGAAACAGACGGTCAAATGGAAACATGATCGCTCTTAGTAGATGATAAGTGTAAAAATGTGGTCACTTTGCTTTAACAAGTGCAAAAACGTGGTCGCTTCGCTTTTTATAAACTAAACATTAAAAAAAGGAAAAAAATTAGCATAATTGTGACAATTTAAGTCATAGCGGTGACAAAAGTATAGCATAAATTACAGTCGTTCATGAAACAAACGGTGAGATGAAATTTCGTGTTCGTCCATCCAATTCATTCTTAGTATATATATATACTTGTGATAAGTATCAAAACGTGATCGCTTCGCTTTAATAAGTGCAAAATTGTGGTCGCATTGCTTTTATGAACAAAACATAAGAAAAATGATTATGGCACGACTATAACAATTTAGGTAACAATCGTGACAAAAGTGTAGTGCAAATCGTAGTCATTCATGAAACAGACGGTGGAATGAAATTTCGTATTTGTCCATCTCATTCATCTTTAGTATATAGAAAAGAATAAGAGGTGTTAGATGAAATTGATAGTAGGATGAAAATGCATGATCGTCCATCCCATTCGTCTTTAGTATATATATATATATACCTAATTAGTGTATTTAGGAATAAGTACAAAAATGTTAACACTTTTAAGAACAAAATATAAGGGAAAATTTTGGGATGATACGAGTCACAATTGTGACAATTTAAGTCACATCCGTTACAATAGTAAAATGGAAGGGTAAAAAAAGAGAATGGCATGAGTCACAGCTGTGACAATTTAGACAATTTAGATCACAGTCGTGATAAGAGTATAGTGGAGAAATCGAGTTGTTGATGAAACGAACAATAGGATGAAAATAAGATCGCTCTTAGTAGATGATAAGAGCAAAAATATGGTCGTTTCACTTTTATGAACAAAACACAAGAGAAGAAAAAAAAAAGACAACTATAACAATTTAAATCACAGCCATGACAAAAGTATAGCTCAAATCAGTCATTCACGAAATAAATGATGAGATGAAATTTTGTGTTCGTTCATCTTATTCGTCTTTAGTATATATATACTTATAGTAAGTGTGAAAACATGGTCGCATTGCTTTTATGAACAAAACATAAGAAAAGGAATAAAATGATACAACTATGACAATTTAAGTTAGCCGTGACAAAAGTATAGCACAAATTACAACCGTTCATGACATAGATGGTGGGATGAAATTTCAGATTTATCCATCACATTAGTCCTTAGTGTATATATATTTAATAAGTGCAAAAATATTGTCGTTTCACTTTAATAAGTGCAAAAACATGGTGGCTTCACTTTTATGAACAAAACATAAGAAAACAATTTAAGTCACAACCATGACAACAATATAGCGCAAATCGTAGCCATTCATGAAACGGACATGAGTGACAATGAGATGCAAACGGGAGTCGTTGAATTAAAGGAACGGTGGGATGAAAATACATAACCGTCCATAATATATATATACTTAACAAGTGAAATTCAAAATAGCAATTACATAAATAAAAATAAGATGTCACAAGCAGTGACTAATAAGTCATAAGTGTGACGATAAGATGAAAGCGAAAGCCGTTGGATTAAAGGAATGGTAGGATGAAAATGCGTTGTCATCCATCCCATTTATCCTTAGTATATATATACTTAAAGAAAACATGAATCTTAATAGGACATTAATTAAACACTGCAGCTGTAGAACGAAAACCTGCGACTTGATCGTTCACAACGTCATCATCTTCTGTACCCAGAGAAAGCGCATTGCTAATACTATCTAGTCTTTGAAAGCATCAAGTACGTAAATGACTGGCAAAAGAACATCATAGAGCAGTTGAACGAACGAAAAATGAAAAAAAAAAAAGATTATTAATCTTTAATACTTGATTCTCCAAATCAAAGAAGAGTGTGACTTATCAACGGCATATTTTAATTGAGGTGACACTGTCGCACCTATTCTACGTGTTGACCACTTGGATTTCAACAAAGATAATAGCTCTCTGTGGCGTGATTGTTTTCTCCGTAACACACGGATATATGCATCCAATCCAAGCCATTCAACTTCTTCCTTTAACAATTCAAGAACTGGATGCAAACCGGAGCCAAGATACATAGCAGCATACATCCTTTTCTTTATAAGCGCATACATGTACCTGACATCAGTCAGCCACAAGACAACATATGTAGGATGAATATAATTAAACAACCAAAGGCTTTAAATTTCAAAAGCACGACATGGAGCTCCTAGATTTAAATCTCTAAAGTTGGGTGATGGAGGGAAGCAATGCAATGGAGAGATTCTAGCGAAAGGCAGAAGCCCTCTCCCTTCCATTATAGCTTTATACTGGACATATTTTGAGCACGAAAGGAGCAAGATTCAGATGAAAAATAAAACTATAAGTGAATATAATTCCTAGACTCAATATGACGTACTGGATTAGCAACAAAGAGCAATAGATATACCTAAAGGACTTCTGAATGATTCTCAAGAAACATCCTGGGCGTAGTTTGCAAATGTATGACATGTCAGATACATAACAGTGGAACTTCATTGCACAAACCAAAAACACCTGGTAGATATTTAATCTCACAACAGGTCCCGAATTGATATTTGAATCGAAGAATATAGGATGGCATTTGGGTCTAACAAAGTCGCATAACTTCATTTTAAGTTGATGAGCAGGTTTATCTTGCCAACACACAGTAAGAGCTGAACTCATGTGGTTATCCAGATACCTGAATGTAGAGTAAGCGAGTTATAACCTGAACAGATTAAACATATAGGTTCAATATACCAGCTTAAAGTGGAAAGAGTGATGACTACGTCACAAGT
This sequence comes from Erythroxylum haughtii, assembly GCA_025504935.2. NCBI lineage: Eukaryota > Viridiplantae > Streptophyta > Magnoliopsida > Malpighiales > Erythroxylaceae > Erythroxylum > Erythroxylum haughtii. The sequence goes on from JANSVB020000033.1 coordinate 5,585,623, forward strand.
TCAACTAATCTCGTGCAAAGCATGCATCTAAATACATGATTTCTGAAAGGCCAACAAATATCGGCTACAGCAGGAAGATCACCAACACATGACTGATGAGTTATACAAGCAATGCTAGAAACCGATCCAACATGAAGCACTGCATATGCATCTATCCATAACAGACAATGAAAACTGACCTTGTGTAGTCGGCCTGAACTTCCAGAGTGCAAGAGTTTAAAAACAAACCACTCCATCGAAGAAATGACACACCATCATCACCAACATAAATCCTGTTTGATGGAGGCTCTGGGCCATTTTCTATATCAAAATTTAGACAATATTTTCCCTCATTCATGTGACAATTGTATCCCTGAAATCCTCTTTGCAACATGAAGAAGAAGCTGGCTGCCTGCTTCTTTGAGGTTGATATGAATAGAAAGTCATCAATTAATCTAAGAAGTATGCTAGAGGGAGATGAGATAACTTTAGTCAAGTCACAAGCAAGAGGTCCAGCAGTTCCTTCAAGAAATGAGAAGATCACATTCCTTTCAAGGTGCCCATAATAAAAGGAGCAAAGGAGAGAAGACAAAACACTTCCTTGAGGTATACCTAAATCTTGCAAATAAAACCCTTTATCCAGTTGTACTATATTTCGCTTCACATGCTCATTCAGAATGTATAACAGCTGCCTCCTTTTCAAATGCTTATCTTGTCCCTGCAAAGATGAGTAACTTGAAAATTAGGTGATAGCTGGCTTCTGAAAAATGCTCACTATCCTTTTGACTCCTCAAATCGATGGCTGGTTTCCAAAATATTAGGAGACATCAACAAGGCTCGATAAAAGGAGCTCAAATATCCTGGATGGATTATGGAGTGTTTAATCATTTGCCAGGAAAAAGAATGACATTTTCACGCATTTATCACAACCCAAATCTAAATTCAAGCAGTTAACATATTGGCAAACTAGCATAAAAGTTTTTTTCCGTTTTAATATTTTGTTCTGATAGAATGTTTTCTGCAATGTTCCATATGAGATCCTGAACTTGTAGTTTATGGTTGCCACAATGGCTTTTTGAATAACTGTAAAGCAACACTGAGATTTATACGAGTGTTTAGAGACACTGATGCATATAATCACTGATCAATCTACAAGAACACCAAATACATATCACACGTACAACAGCCGCTACCAACATCAATTAAAATTATATAATCTGTAAGGAACACCCGAAAGCTAAACAAGACGAGGAAAGGCAAACATCAGACCGTAGGCAATATGTGCCAGCTAGAAAAGAAGGTTAATACAACCACTATATAACGAGAGAAGTACCAAACATGAAAAAAGTTTCCAAGAAGGATTCGAACCCTTGCAGTCATCCATGAAAAGAACGATAACAGAGAATAAACAAACTAAAGCCTACTAAATAAAACCAAAGAAGATAGACCTGAAAAGGAAGGAAAACCAGACAATACCTGATTAACAATTACAGCATGCAGTGGACTAGAAAGCAGAGAACTGAATTCGGTAATGCCTTTGCCGATGCATGGGTCAGTTAACATGAGATTCTCATGGACCCACAATGATTTCTTGGTGCATACAACTTGATAATACTGTTTCAAATGATATTCATCCTCGTGTAAAACATCCTTCATTACATCAAGCAGCTTGTCTTGATCTATAGAATCAAAAGCTTTTGATACATCAGAAACAACAACAAATACATCAGGTATTGTGGTCGATCCATTCTTCAGAGAAGTTATAAACGGGCATAACTTTTTGTATATATCATTGTAGTCAAATACTGACGCCCCTAACTTCTCTGGTTCCTTTAACTTTATGCCTTTTAGAACAGCATATGTATCACGAAGAACATAATTCACAGACTTGAAATTTTTAGATTTAAAAGTGCCGAGAATACGTTGTGCTTTCTTTAGCATTCCAAGACTGCAAACTTTCGGGGAATCTTGAGCCGGAATCCAGGATGACGCTTTCAGATTTGCAAGCATCCTAACTCCATTTTCTTTTGGACGAAGTCTGAGCTTTGAGAAACCGAATGACCTTTTCCCCACAATAGTTTCAACATCAAGAATATCCAAAGGTCGATAATTGTGGCTTTTCATGTTAAAAATTGCTCTATTATGCAACTTCTCCCATATTGATTTATGATAATAATACACATCATTTTTCCCATGCTCAATTTCCGTAGCATAGAAGTTGGCTTGTATCAATGGCACAACCAGAAATGTGAAAAACCAAAATATCCATCTCTTCAAAAGCACTTGTTTCAAATTAAATGCAGCACTGTTAACTTCAGAAAGTTCCTCCTTACCATTCTTCTTGAGCCCAAAATGCCAGATCCACACACCCAAGTAGAAAGGCGAATGCTTGTCTGATAGAAATGGGAATCCTGAAGTTTTCAATTTATGCATACACTGCTTCAGAGAAAATTTCTCAAACCTTCTAAGTCGAATAAACTTGGACATGTTTCTCCTTAAGATTCTGCAGCTAGACGGAGTTCCTAGCAAGTCTGGAGGAACTATGGATCTACAGGCAGCCCATACAAATGAAATCACCTGATTTTTTGAACAAAAAGCCTTAGTTTCCTCGACCTGGGAGTTATTGTTCACAAACATTCCTTTGCCATGTTCAATATCAATACAATGGAACACCCTTTTTGGTTGTCTCTCCAAATTGTTCCCCTGAAAAACAAGACTTCTTAACAAATACCAACTTTTCAAAAAGAAACAAAAGGAAACTGTACTGCAATTGCATGCTTCCAATGTCACAAGTCTCAAGGAAAATTAACCTCCAAAAGTGAGCTGCAACTTTTCAGGTTATTATCTTTCAAAGATGAAACACTGCAGTGCTTATCCAACAACCTCAAGTGCTTGCAGTGTTGAGCTCGGCGAATAATAATCTTAAACAGCTTAACAAATGAATGGTACCTGAAAATTTTTCAGAGAGAGAACAAGAGAAATGATTAATGTGCCGTGTACTATGAACCTGTGGCTCCTTAAATTGTCT
>JANSVB020000033.1:5632688-5645556 GCA_025504935.2 Erythroxylum haughtii
GATTTTTATTTAGGTATATATATATATATATATATATATATAAAACTTTACTTATTAAGAAAAAGAAAAAGTATATATATATATATATATATATAAATTTACTTATTAAGAAAAAGAAAAAGAAGAATATTTAGAAATGATCCAATTTTGCATTTAATAATTTTAGTGGCTATTTAGTTTTAGTTTATTTTTTGTTGTTTATTTCTATTTTTAAAAAAAATAAAAACTAGTTTGATCATTAACTTTAGTATCATTACACTTTTATTATTGACAATAAAATAAATATTAAATAATAAAATAATTTTATGAATCAATTAAGAAATTTTTTTAATTATCTTGTACAGTTTTTATTTACAAAATTTTATCAAAATAACTAATTAAATAATTAAATTTTTGTAAAAGTTTATTCATAAATTAGTGCTTATTTTTAATATGTATTTTAGTTATTTAATGTTTACAATTAAATATTTTAAAAATATTTCATTATTTGAAATTTATTTATTCTAAAGAAATTTTAATTCAAAATAAAACTGGTAAATAAATTTTATTTTAAGTTTTAAATTAATTATTAAAATAAATTAAATTACGTTTATCATAATTTTATTAGTAATTAATATTTGATAACTAAATAATATATTTAGCTCATAACAAATTAGATTATGAAAAAAAACAAAAGTAGAAAATAAAACTAAAAAATTTAAATTATAAAAGTAAAAAAAAATCAGAAACTTAAACAAACAATTTTTTATTGTAGTTAAAAAAAAGAACAAAATCGAACAACAGAGTGACAGACTCTTAAACTAAAATTTCAAAATCCAGATTAGAGCTGTAGAAGGGCAACTAGCAATATATATATATATTGTACAAAGGAAAACAAAAAACAAAAAAAAAAACAAGCTAAATTAGTACAGCATTCGGCGGTACATCATGCCCTGCTGGTCTTGATGTAGAAACGTCATAACGGACAACGGTGGATCCTTGAGTATAAAAAGGCTCGGACTGGCAAGATATGCAAGCAATGCTAAGCTATCTGCACATTGGTTCCCTTCACGGTAGACGTGTTGAAGCGCGACTTCCCAATCTCGTTGGATGAGCCGCTTGGTACCTGCAACCAAAAAGTTGTCATCAGAGAAAACAGGAAGAGATGAGGATAAGATGTTTAGAACCTCGAGGGAGTCAACTTCGATGATGACCCGTCGGAACCCCAAGTTCCAAGCGAGAGTGAGTCCCGAATGGACACCCTGGAGTTCGGCTGTGAGTGATGAACCGCTTTCAATATGGTGGATGAATCCACCGCACCAATGGCCGTGCCAATCATGAAGCAACCCTCCAGCAGTAGCAATATTGGTACCATAGTGTACTACTCCATCGGTGTTTAACTTGACCCAGTTGTCAGGGGGTTTAGTCCAGCCTACTACACTACTCGTGGGAAGACCCTAGGTCGGGAACACACAGTTGTCCGCTATCCTCGCCCGTTCAATACTTAGAATGTAGGCAACAATTGCTCTGGTGCCGTCCTCCAGCCATGCAAAGTCTGTTTCAATCACGCTTTTATTACGCCAATGCCATAAGAACCAGCAGGCAACACCAAAAGGCAAAGCCCAATCAAACTGCCTTACTGGAGAATGCTGTGTTAGATTAGATTTCACCCACAGCTCGACGTCCTGATGAAAAAAGTCTGACCCAAGCAATTCCGGATGGAAGTTGCCCCATAAAGTGTGAACTCTCGGGCAATCCCTCACAGCATGGAGAATGGTTTCCTCCTGACCGCAATGCGGGCAGTTACCCTCCGTGGTATGGTGGCGTTTCACTCTGTGATGATTGGTCATCAACTTCCCTGTAGTCATTAACTAAAGGAAGGCCCTGATCCATTGAGGCCCTGCCCATTTCTAAATTAACTTCCAGATTGGTTTTGGCTCTTCTGTGGATCGCCTTTCTATGACTCCATAAGCTGATGCCACTGTTAAACGGCCATACTCTATGGGCCCCCACCGGAAGGAGTCAACCGCGGTGTCATCAACAGTAGTAGGATGCTTCGCAATATCCAAAAAACGGGGGAAGGAAGAAACTGTTGGAACATGTGCCATTTCCAAGTGTGATCAACATTCCAGATGTCCGCTACAGAAGCATACAAATCTCCATCAGGGATAGGGGTAACGGCTACGTTGATTAGTGGACCCCAATCCTTTAACCAATTATCCATCCAGAATCGGATTCGCTGGCCATTACCCAGCTTCCAATGAATACCGTGTCAAACAACTTGCCAAGTGGTAGAGATGCCCCTCCAAGTGTTTGATGCCTGTGCCCTATCAATTTTCAGAGGGAGATGATACGGGTCAAGGCGATATTTAGATCTAAGGATCTGTACCCATAAGGAATGGGGTTGTGTGAGTAAGGCTCAACACAACTTAGTCAACAAAGCGTCGTTGGTCGTACGAAGGGGTCGGATGCCGAGTCCCCCCGCTGTTTTGGCCCTACACACCATTTCCCAATTGGCCAGATGCAGTTTCCGGTGGTCGCTGGTGGAGCCTCAGACAGTCCCGCACGAGACGCTCCAAATCATCACAAAGTCGGCGTGGGAGTCTAACTGTTTGCATTGTGTAAATGGGAAAGGTCGAGATGACAAACTGGATGAGCGTGACACGACCTGCGAGGGACAAGACCTTTGCTCGCCATCTTGTGAGGCTCTAGTGCGCTTTATCCAGGATATGCTGGTATGTCTGGCGGGATGTCCTTTCGTGTAATAGGGGAACGTTAAGATATCACCCCAGATTGGTCGTGCGCGAGATGTGTAGGTTCTGAGTGATTCGAGACGCCAGTGCGGGGGAGACGTTCGTGGAAAAAAAGATCTAGGTTTTGTCGGTATGCAATTTTTGTCCAGAGCTCATACAGAATTCGGCTAGAGTGTGGTTGATAACTAGAACCTGAGAATCAGAAGCTTCAGCAAATAGAACGAGGTCATCAGCGAAAAAAAGGTGGGACAACTTGGGTCCTGTAGGACTCAGTTGAATGGGATGCCATGTGCCTTGGCCCACCTGTCGGGAGATAAGGTGGCCGAGGTGTTCCATGCACAACATAAAGAGATAGGGCGAGAGCGGATCGCCTTGCCGTAAACTGCGTGAAGGGTTGAAGGGATCAGTAAGGGTACCTTGCCACTGGATATGGAAGGACACCGTTGTCACACACTTCATAATGATCGAAACGAGATGATCTGGGAGCCCGATGTCAGTAAGGGTATTTTGGATAAAATCCCAGCGGACCCGATCGTAAGCTTTTTCAAAGTCCACCTTTATAGCCAGGAACCCTACCTTCCCCTTCTTCTTTCGCATCGAATGAATGACTTCCTGGGCAATGATAATGTTGTCGGTAGTTTGACGCCCAGGTATAAAACTGCTTTGGGGAGCCTGCACTAAATGGGTCATGTGAGGTTTCAGTTGATTGACTATAACCTTCGAAATAACCTTGTAGAGCACATTGCAGAGGTTGATAGGCCGAAATTGGGCTATAGTCTTCGAGGAGGGAACTTTGGGGATTAAGACCACTATGGTATGATTTAAATCTGGTTCCCAGTAGTCCTGTCGGAAGACAGCTTTGACGTACTCTATCCCCTTTGGTCCGACCTAGTTCCATTTTTTTCTAAAGGAAGAGAGCGTTGAATCCATCGACGCTAGGAGCCTTGTTCGGGTTCATCTCAAAAATTGTTGTCCAGATTTCAGTGGCATGGATAGGCTGGGAGAGAGCTTGCAAGCTGGCTTCAGAGAGAGAAGGGAAAGCTCCTGGAATCAGCCAATAGGGCGATGGCCCATCTTCCTGAGTATACAAGTTGACAAAGAAGTCTTGGGTAATCTGACTCAGCTGAGTTGGGTCCGAGGTCCAGGATCCAGTAGGGTTGAGGAGGCGGTCAATCTTTAGCTTTTTTCATTTGGAAAGGGTCAGGGTATGGTAATAATTCATGTTTCGGTCCCGCTTAGAAAGCCAGTCGCAGCTTTTTGGTGCCAATATAGTTCTTCCTCGCATAAAACTTGCATTAGCTCACCATTTAAAGTATCCTCGAGGTCTAACAGACTGTCCATATTATCATTGGTCATGGCCCGTTGAATGCCTTGCAGTTTAGCTATGAGGCGTCTTTTCCGATGGAAAATATTTCCAAAGTTGGAGTGGGTCCATCGCCTAATGTGCGAGAAGAAAAGAGCTAAAGACTGGCTCAGCGTCTCCACAGTAGGGAGCCAATGCTTGGCTACAACATCATCAAAACTAGGGTGGGTTAACCAGGCATTTTGGAAGCGAAACATTTGGGGGCCACGGATGGGCTGAGCCCGGTTATACAGGTGGACAAGCATTGGTCTATGGTCAGACCCAAGGAAGGAAAGATGGTGATTCTCGGTTTAAGGGAAGGCATGCAGCCAAGTTGTCGAGTCAAACATTCTGTCTAGTCGGGCTTGAACTAACCCACGACGCCACGTAAAGTGGTAGATAATAAATCCAAGATCATGAAGGTTGCTCTCATGCACCCAGTCTTGAAAGCGTTTGTGCACTACCCGGGTACCCCTGGCTTCTCCACGTTTATCCACTATCTCCAGCTTTTCATTAAAGTCCCCTCAATTAGCCAGGGTTTATGCGTATTTTTGCCGACCCAATGTAAGAGCGGCCAGAGGTAAGAGTAGGAGAAGGCTTGCGGGCTATCATAAACTACGGTAAAGTTGAAGTAGATGTCGGCATTTCGGATTGTAGTATGAATGAATTGGTGATGAGCAAGGACAATGGAGATATGGAATTCCTCTTTCCAAAGAAGCCATATTCCTCTAGAGAATCCCTCGGCCTCAACTCGAAAGGAGTAATCATACCCTAAAGCAGTGATTATTGCTTGGGCCCTAGGGCCGCTAATTCAGGTTTCTATAAAAACTAGGATACCAGGGTTAAACTGCCTAATATAATTACGGAGAATGGCATGGAGTTTCGTCCCTCCTGCCCCTTGACAATTCCAGATTAAAATGGACATTAAAAATCTAGATAGACATTGTACCTCCAGAGGGGGCTACTGAACCAGCTTGATGCGTAGGCTCAAGCATCTCGTCAGAGTGGAGATTGGCCGAGGGATCAAATAGAGCCTCCCTTGTGGAGATATCGGGGGGATCGGTGTGAGGCTTAATTGGAGCCTCGCTCGGGTTCCGAATCTCCTCCTGGGTTTCAACACGATCCATCTAGTGTTGTTGCTCAGGATTGGGCCTGTCGTCTTCTGGTATTAGTTGGCTGTCACAAGTCATTTCGTATGGGACTCGATTTCAATCGCTATATTTTTTGCTTGGAATGAAGGCTGCAATTGGACATACAGAATTTGGTCCATTTCCTGTGCCCAAGCACTTTTTTCCCCAGAACTTTCCCCCTGTAGTCGGTCGTGAGCTGCCAGCTTGAAATTTAGCTCCCTTTTTGGGTTTTGACCCAGCAGATTTGATGGCCTAGGCTGGCTGTTTTCCTTTGCCCAATAACGCATGTAGATCAAGCCTAGTACCCAGGCCCAAGCGTGGAGGAAGAGCCTGCTCCTCTGGACCCAACGTTTCTTCTGGCGTCGTCTCATCATGAATGGACGGAATATCAAACCTTGAGCCACGCCTCTGCACCAGTCCACTGTGCTTGCCCGTTGGAGGACGTTTGGAAGGAGTCGACTGTTGAGGAGGAGCTCAGCATTGGACCTGCATCTAAGGCCCGAAACCTTTGGGATTGTCGATCGTGTCCTCGCTCACTGTATTGTCTTCCCCTGTCGCACCAGTGGCGGTATACGTTGGTTCCATTTCAGAAGGGTTAGCGCTGGTTCCTGGTTGTGAGGGGAGACCAGTGGAGGAGATTTTCTTCTATAGGTAGGCGGTAACTTCGTGGCCCACTTTGCCGCAGGTGTAACGTATCTGCGGCAAACCTTCATAAGCTACTACAATTGTCTCTCCATCGAGCTATACGTGGTGCGTCAATGGCGAGTCCAAGTCGATGTCCACTGCAAGACATGCGTATTTTCCCCGCTGCGCAAGGGAGGTAGTCTTGTCAATGCGAACTGTGGTGCCTACAAGATCGCCCAAAGCTTTGAGGATGCTAGGATGGTACCTCGCTATCGACAAATCAGGAAAACGGATCCATACCACAGTGCGATGAAGATGGCTTTGCATCGGACGGAATCCTAGTGACCATCGCTGAACCGAAAGAGCCTGTCCATAGATGGTCCAAGGGCCATTTGCAAGGGGGTGAACGTAGTCTTCTTTGTTCTTGAAACGCACCAAGAAGAAGTTACTTTCCAGGTCCACAATCTTGACTGGACCACGAGGTTTCCATAGCAGCTTTAGTCGGGTTACGATTGTCAGGAAGCTAATGCGTCTGCCCAGGAGCTTTACCACCAGCGCTTGGCTCCAAACGTTGTCCAGCTTAGTCTTGAAGGATTGGGACAGGGAAATACCCACTCCATCCCCCTTCGGTAACGACACGATGTCCCCCTCCTCTGGTTCTATGAATGGTTCTGTCGGCCATGCATAATCCTCGTCGATAGTTGCAGCAGGTGATTCGCGGGTCAATGCAGCACTATATGTCTGTTGTGGGCATGGAGGAGATTCTTCATCTCGTTTCCTGGTTCGCCCTCTGTTGTTGTGGTGCCCCTCTTGGTCAAGGGATGCCATCGAAAGCCCAGTGGAATGATGGAAGTAACGTAAAGTCGTGAAAGAATGTAGTTGAAAAAAACGAAGAAACCGTCACCTTATCTCACACTAGAATTTCTCACACTAGAACACTGTTAGTGACATCGCAACTAGCATTATATTAAGTGACAATGCAAATACCACTTTATACGATTTGAATTATGCGATAAAAAGTATCAATTATCTCTTCATTTGCTAAAAAGGATATAGACGTGAAAAAGTAGCGAAATTAGAGAAGATTAATAAAAAATCAGAATTTTAAAGATAAAATGGTGTCCCATTGAAGTGGAATATATCTGTTGAAAATGAAAAGACGAGGGAGAAAGCCTTCAACATGAGCCAAGTATGATTTGTTTGATAAAAAAAAGTAATGGGAGATGGTGGCAATGGCATTGATTTAGTGGATTAAGTAATGTGGGGATGGTGGCATTCGTGTGGAAACCACACTCCCTCTCATTTTACTAATGTTATCCTATTTTTTCATCAGGTGCCTTCCAATTCAGCATTCCATTCTCAAAATTCTTCACCAGTCACAAGAAAAGATAGGTTATAGCTACGAAATTAAAGAAGCGGTAATAACCTATAAAAATCTCCTAAAGCATCTTTGGCTGGCATAAAACTAAGCTAATCAATCATCCCTTGTTAGGTATAACATAAAGAGTAACACTTTCATGTGGTCAAGCTAAAGGAATCTTTGTTTTGGACTGTTGTATAGGGCCTACCGTGCACTATATTCCACTTTGATTTTTAATAGCTTTTATTATTCTTGCTAATTTGATTCACAGGGCAAGTGGGTTAATAAGATTTAACCATTACAGTTGACACTATCCTTAGTACCATCTAAGGCTTACTCTTCCTTTATTCTTTTAGTATTGAAATTCTCTTGGTACTGAGTAAAATTATCTAATGTAATATCAATTTTAGCTTATAGGTCCATATTCTTCAGCAATTTTTAAAGCTTGGAGTAAAATGATAAATCCACTCTGTTATTAATAAAATCATTAGACAACTCATTAGCTACACTAAAACCAACAAATTGTTAGATTGATAGGCTGATAACATCCCAAATTAAGTAGATTGATTAATTACTCTATAACGTGTTGTATGTAACGTACTAAACCTAGAAAATTCGAGTGTACCTAATTAATTAATAGGAAAATTATGCACAACTGCCGTATTAGTTCGAAAGATTAACCACTCCGGATAAAGGTACAAACTGATCAAAATAAATCATTAACTTCTTTTGGTGTTATCTAACAAACATTTGTTTTTAATTAAATAAATAAATAACAAACGCGTTGTTTCTCTCTCTTTTTTATCTGTTTTCTTTATTTTGCCACACATTTGGAATTATTTAAAGGAACAAGACTTGTTTTCTCCTTTCTGTTTAATTGTCATGCTCTACTCATGAGCTGATAACCTGTCCAATATAGTTGCCGTAAAGCGTAGGCATGCTAGCAAACGTAGAATTATGGCTTAAAGGTCTACAATGTCGTAGTCCTTGACGCAGAAGAAAATACTGAATCCTTGCGAGTAAACCTTAATTAAACAGTTTTTGGAGGAGTATTGACATTAATCTGCTCTTATATATATATATGTGTATATATAACAGCCGTGGTTATTAATGAACAGGCTACACTACCACAATCACCAAGCCTGAGTATTAGGCAAATACACGGCAATAGCCCACGGATAATTTTCTGATCAGAAAAGTACTGTTTCTTCCATGAGTGGTCATACCCCACTTTTGCCTTCCACCGTATCAAAGATCCTCCTCCATAAATACCCTTACTGGGGGCGTGTGTTCTCCACACTTCGCTACTCATCATCTTCACATAGCAATTTTCTTACCTCTGATAGTTTCCTTTGTTTGTTTTTGTTTCCATGGCGAGTAACCTTGCATCCCTCGACGACGCCAAATATGTTCTCCCTGTCATCGACCCTGAGCAGCAAACAACCCTAGAAACTGGAACAAAGGATGAGTTCGACTACTCAAAACGAGCACAATGGTTAAGAGCCGCCGTACTGGGAGCCAACGACGGTCTAGTCTCCACCGCATCACTTATAATGGGTGTGGGAGCAGTAAAACAAGATATTAAGGCCATGGTATTAACAGGGTTCGCCGGGTTGGTCGCGGGAGCTTGTAGCATGGCGATAGGGGAGTTTGTGTCAGTGTACTCACAGTTGGACATAGAGTTGGCCCAGATAAAAAGAGAAAAACAAAGAAGTGATGTGCAGAGTAGAGAACAGAAAGGAAAGGATGGAAATGATGAAAAGGAGAGTTTACCAAACCCACTACAAGCAGCTGCAGCTTCAGCGCTTGCATTTTCAGTGGGTGCAATGGTGCCCTTATTAGCTGCTTCGTTCATAAGGGATTATAAGGTGAGGTTAGGGGTGGTGATATCGGCAGTGAGCTTGGCTTTGGTAATCTTTGGGTGGTTGGGGGCTGTGTTAGGGAAGGCACCCATTCTTAAGTCTTCTTTTAGAGTTGTGGTTGGAGGATGGATGGCTATGGCTGTCACCTTTGGTTTAACCAAGTCTTTTGGGTCTAGTGGACTGTAAATTATAGTCTCAACTCAAAACTCGACCTTCGCTCTGTGTTCTTCACCTTTCCTTTTCTTTTCTTTTTTTAAATTTCTATTTTAACTATGTGTGTACACGAAAGGAATAATGAAGGGGGAAAACAAAACGGAGGGACTGTAAGAAATTGTGCTACTCCCGCCGTCCGTGTATTTGCCCATTGTATGAGAATAAGAATCTGCAATTGCTTTGTTTGTGTCAGATGTCACCTTCTTCACGCGCACACAAGATTTGGTTTGCTTCAAACATGCATTCCTGTGTTTAATAAACTATTACTGAAATCAGTCTTAATCTTCCCATTCATTTTAATTTCGTTATTTTTTTTATTATAGACTTGCAGTCTTCTTAACATTATATTCAGCATGGAGCATATTGAAATACTCCAAATAACAAGTATACTGATATATTAGAGATTGAAACAGGGAGAGGGAGATTAAAATGGAAAGTTTGTATAAATACAAGAAATATGAAATCATTGTCCGCTTCTGTACATCGGTGGCCTTTATATTCCTCCCTAGAACGGTATCGTAGCCATATAGCCGAAGAATCTTGATAACCTAGCACGAAACATTATATGCAAACAACGATAATAAAACTAACAAACCTCACATAACTCAAACTACAAACACTCTATTAGTGCAGTTTTGTTTTGGTGGATAAGCTCTGTAAGGATAGAATTTTCTGTTCAATTTTATGGTGTCTTATTCTGTCACATGAATCTCAGCCATTCATTTATGCGAGTTTCACGTTTATTTATGCGAGACTCAAGCATAATTCACATAAATAAATGATTGAGATTCATGGGATAGAATAAGATACCATAAAATTAGATAGAGGATCCTATCTCCCATAACGATCGTTGGAGGTACTTGAAATATATGCCGACCTGGTGGATAAAAATGCTAGGTAAAGAAGCCAGACTATTGGCACACTAATTTTTTTCGTAATATACATACTGAAAATACATTTTTCATGTTCGATATATTAAACCACAGATATCTGCTACTAAAAAATTATCCTAAGATAAAATTATATTAGAAGATGAAAAAATATTAACTACTCCTAATAAATCCACTTCAACAGGTCGATACTGATTTGAGCTTGTTGCCACACCCGTAGTGCATGTTTGATTTTCTGTTCATAAACATCGATGGATCCTCTATATAATTTTATGTTAAACACCATAAAAAAACTCAGTCTAATGTTCAAATAGATATCGAAATTATTTTAGACCGATTAGACGCAATAAAATTATACTGAAAATCTGAACTGATAAACGTCACTGTGAACGCAAATGAAGGCAAACAAGACACGTGTCAACAATTCACGCATATTGGAAGAAATTTGTTCGGTCAAGTACCAGAAAATACAACACTCTGTTAGGGCTGTCTTTTCCTTAATAAAAAGGCTACAGTCATCCAAGTTTATGCCTTATCTTGATATAAAAACTCCGTAAATAATAATAAAATATATTAATTGAGGAAGTTGACCTAATTAAGAAATCTATTGTAATGTTATATTGAAGCTAAACTGTGGTTGATCAAAAATTTAAAATAATATAAAATAAAAACGAGAATTGACATGTGTCATGGATTTGGATTAATGACCTCACGGCCTGGGCCAAGTTTTCAACACAGATAGGCTAACGGTACTTATTTTCTTGGACCCCAAAAAATAGTGTAAGCATCGTCTTTTGAAGAGTACACTACACACAAGCCAATAGCGTTTTTTTCTCTCAAATAAACTTACGTCTTAAATTAGTTCTCATTAGTGATTAAAGTAATAGAAGTTGGAAACTACTAATATGGAATATTTATCTCCAAAACGGAAAGAGAAACGGAATACTATATATATAGCAATGTTAGGGTTCAACACCCACACCTAAAATCTAACCCCCTTTAAGAATACGTAGCCCTTGCAAGCAAATAAGCAGGCAGCTCTAAACTCGGTACTCACCAGAGGGTACGTGAAAGATTAATTATGAAGCAGTCCGGGGGAAGCATTGTGATGGAACAATTGAAGGACAACGAATACGTGTACGAAGCTTTCTCGGATTACTGGAAGTTGTTCATGGAAGGGTTGATCAGCAAGCACGACCTCTTCTGTTACATTGTTCATCTGCTCGGCTCTGACCACCTCGATTTTCTTCTCCATCTTAAGAACACTTTAATAGATTCTTCAGTCTCTGATAATACTACTCCAATCTCTACTCGTGAAGCCAACTAAGGCAAACAAAGCATGCGTCTCAGTTTGTTATTAATTAAAGATGGGAATATTAGCTGTTGGTTCTTTTTCTTGTTTTTGTTCTTGATTTTGATTAGTTAGTTATCCTTGGATAATAATTTTCGGATTAGTATCTGTTCTGAAGAAGGAAACGACGCCTCCTAAATAAAAGTTACGTTTTTTTCCTTTTTCCCATGATTCTACACTTTTCCACCATAAATAGAAAATTAAAGGAAATTTTCGTATTACTTCTTTTGTGACTTTTTTTTTCGTTTTTAATATTTTTTGTTAATATCTATGTACTTATATTCAATGTATTGAGTACCGTTCTGTATTGGTCGGTACCGTACCAACTAGAAAACGAAATAATATTAAGGTTATTAGTACAGGTTGGTATTCAAAATACCGGTCATATATCGACTGATATTGCTTCCTTTCTCTTTGATTTTTTGTGTTTCTCTCTCACACACTCTCTGTTGAATCCCGTCTTCGGAGGCCAACTATCCATCCGAAGTCATAAAGCGTGAGCGGGTTTCTTTGAAGGGTTATTTCAATGAACCATCATTAGTCGTCATCTCACAGGGGTGACTTGCCCACACCAGCCAATCACCAACATCTCAATTTGACTTTTTCAAGACAATTGTAGCTCTATATCTCTAGTTTATTTTGAAACAAGAACCACCTCATTTAGAGCTTTGTAGCTCAAGATATGCTTGAAATCTCAAAGTATGTTCATAATCCGGTTATGCTCTTCCAACTGATTCCTCATTTTAATTCCATCAATCTTTTTCAATTCAACACCAAAAGCTGTCAATTTTATGGATAGGTAGAAAAAATTATTAGGAGTCTATTGTTTCAAGAATCACTTCATTTTGAGGTCGGTTGACGAAGTTATGGCCAAAAGAATCCAACATGTTTATGTCATTAATCATTTTGTACCTGTCTTGATGCAAATGCCATAACTTTTTCTACAGATTTCGGATTGAGTTTGTTCTTAGACTGTTTAAAAGTAGACTTCTAGATCTACAACTTTTATGAAAATCACAAAGCGAGATTATGCCTCTAAAATAGCCAAATCAAGATTTACTGTTGTTATCTCGTGAAAGTCCGTTTAATGGACATAGACTGGCTTGGAAGTCATTTTTATTCGAGAAGGTCCGTTAAACGGACATGGACATTAGTGAGGTAGGGAGTCCTTTCACCCGAGAAGGTCCATTAAACAGACATTGGTGAGGTAGGGGGTCCTTTCACCCGAGAAGGTCCGTTAAACGGACATCCGTTCCCCAACTCCTCCAATGCTTCCAACATGCTTTCTAACACCATAATCACTCATAATCTCCCCAAATTCAACCCTTCTAGTGTAAACCACTTCATATCTATTTCACTACTAT
>JANSVB020000033.1:5652165-5662645 GCA_025504935.2 Erythroxylum haughtii
GAATCTCGATACCTTATGACTAGATATATAATGCTCATAAAAACCAAACTCTTTTTTATTAATAATAAATATTTTCATTACAAAACTGTAACTGAAGAAGATTAAGGTACATGTAAATACACTTGCTTTTCAGGGAACTATATTTATATAACTCCAACATTAAGTACACTTTTATTAGTAGTAGAGATATGATTCATAAGCAAGTTTACAGAAATATGTAACATCTTGTCCCCATATTAAGGGTTAGAATTTAGATTTCAATAATGGAGAAAATAGTAATATGAGAGTTAGAAAAAAAATTGCATTTCATGCTAAGCATATATGCATGCAAAATTAAATTTTCGCACACATGAAAATAATTGTACATGCACTCATTGACATTCCAGGTATATTGAATTATAATGGGATATGTTGAGAATTGTGGTTATAGTGAATGAGTTAAATGAAATGGAGTAAAAGGGCTAGAAATAAAAATTGAAGTGTTGGATTTTAGTGAATATATCATCTGAGAAGTTACTAGAAATGAATAGTTAAGGGAGTTAAATTTGATTAGAAACTTCCATGAATAAACTGTACTGATCTAGATGGATTTTGACAAAATTGTCTTCATAGAAGTTGTAGATCTTTCGTTTAGCTTTCCATTGATATAAAGTTTGCAATTTTTGGTGTAGCGCCTCCTTACCACAAGGTACACACCAGAACGCTCGAAGGTCATTCCGGTACATATCCTATAATAAGGGTGAGCTAAGTTCGATCACTACATTCACTTCTTATGGCATCATATCAATATTCACTTATAAAGCATCAATAGAAACACTACAATATTTTAAAACCAACTTTTTTCTCATTTCATTTCATAAAACCTGAATGTCTACATTGTGCCTTTCAACATTTTCTATATGTACATTATCAAAACCTGATACAAAAGTACTACATGAAAGAGGAAAATATACACAATCTAACTAATCTATCCAAAAATCCTAGTTGACTGACCTTTGAGTCATGACTTCTCCTGCCAATCACAATCTACATGACTGGTAGAGCCTCTCAGTAGCTAGAGTCATCTCTCGGTCCTGAAAGACAATGTTGCAATTTTGGTGAGTTTTGCGAACTCAATAAGGTAACCATTATCGATGGTTCACTCAATTCATGCAACACATCATTTCATATAACATATACTCACATACTGCACTTTACATAAGTATCACATTTTTATTTAAGCATTGACAAATTTGGCACTTCATTCCAGAAAACATTCTTAACAATATGCATATGAAATGCTCATGAGACACTTTCCATTTAATATGTTGTTGTGCCGAGTACCTGAACTGCCTCATATCCATTTTAGATACCAGGCTCATTAGTAACTGTCCCTTATCTGCTTGGGGGATATAGGGCTCATTCTACATAGTAAGCCTTAGGCTCTTAATCACTTTTGAGTTTGAGGTTCATTTTCACTCGTTGAGTTTTAAGCTCTGATCGATGGCTACTCTGGTCACAATTTTCATTATTTAATTATGCATTCATGTATGAAATGCATGTACCACAATCACTTACATTATAAAGCACTTAGTTCTTCACATTCACATTTAAATAGCACTTCAATATATATTCCACATTCACAATCATCGAACCTTCTGTCCAGAATCAACAACCAAACACATTCATTTATCTTTCAAAACATTATTTAAGCAAACAATAATTTAGAGAAACCATCTAGGTTAATCACTAGTTGCTCCCGAAGCTAATTCCTAAAAGATCTAGCAACGTCTGAAGGTTGACGTTCCAGTTGCTTCTCTATAACAAATAATATACACAATTTCACAAATTGTACAATCATAAGTATTCAATAATGCACATGTATGAAATGAATTATGTACAATGCATGTTCATGATAATCCTGGGCATCTTTCCTTTAATTTCATTGCAGAATCATTCTCATATCAAAACTCATCTAAGTATAAATTATACTTAGGTTTATGCATCACTAAAACCATTAAATTCACAATTCATTTCTCATTGAATCACTTCAGATTTTTCTACGTCACACTTTTGGGTCTACTGTTCACATCCAATTAGAAAGTGAAACTGATGTAATTTGGTCATACTATCTTCTAGAAAAGTGTTCTTTTAATCTTATCTTTTCATTGACACCAAAATCACTCAATTTGGTTCAGTAATTTGGACGATACACCTCAACCATTAGTGGGTTATTCATGTTCAAAAATAGTGTACTATACACAACTTCCATTTGGAAATTCAACATCTTAGAGACTGCATCATAATTCAACTTCTTGAGATAAGTTTTAGGCCTATATCTCTAGGTTACTCAAAATAAAAAATAATCTCATTTGGAATCCTATAGATCTAGATATAATCAAAATACTAAGGGGTATTTAGTAAAATAACACCAGTTCATACCATTCCAACAGATTCTCTCACTTCCGTTCAATCAATCTTTCTCAATTCAATTCAAAATGCTACAAAATTTTATGGAGATGTATAAAAATGTCTTACGAATCCAATGGTTTAAGAATCAAGTTATTTAGAGGACGGTCAAAGAAGTTATAGCCAAAAAACTATCAGATGTTCATCAACCTCTCAAAACTTCAAATGCATGATAGCGATATTTGCTTAAACTCCCCAAAGTTGCTATCGTACATCGTGCATTTGCATGATAGCAACATTCATTCTTAAAAGCCCAATGTCGCTATCGTCACCTTTGAACCCCCAAAGTCGCTATCGTGCATTTGCACGATAGCGACATCCACTCTTAAATCTTAGTCACATACCCAATTTTAAGTTTCCATAACTTTTGATCCAGAACTCCAAAAATTGCAAACTTTATATCAATTTTATCTAAATCTGTCTAGATCAATACAAAAAATTCACGAAGTTTCAGCTAGAAAATTCAATACTATTACTATTCATTCCTAGAAAAATTTCCAGATGATTTCCATTTTTCAAATCTAACACTTCTATTTTTATTCTAGTCATTTCAACTCCATTTCATTCCACTCATTCACCACAAATTAGCTCTACCCCTAAATATGCAATTTTAATCAAAATCCTCAAAATCATCAAAAAGTTAGATATCAGATATTCAACTATGCATTTCACTATTCTATGCATTTTCCTATACTTTCATTCTCTACATCTTCTTAAATCCTTTCCTCTAACTATCATTTATACACTCATTCTCATCTCAAACCATCATTTTACAACTACCCTTCAACTTAAACACCACTTTTTTGATAATCTCTAAGGAACTCATCCACTCACGTATACACGTGCATATATATAAACATGCACAATGAAAAACAGAGCATGACAGCATATCATCTTTTTCATACTACATTTTTCTATACTAATTCCATACATCATTTTATTTCTATTTCAAACTCCAAAAATTATTTCTACATCACCTGATCACTAATACTCTATTGAGTACTAAATAAAACTATATCCATATTTTTCATCCTATTTTCACAGTAGCCATATATATACATGAAAATTTCATGTTCATGCAGATGACAGTAATTCATCAAATTTATTTCATAAATCTATAACTCTAAAGGATTTATTCAATACTTGTTAAACACTTCAAAATCTTCAACTATCCCAAAGCCATAAACTCTATGCAATTCACATACACCACTGTATAAATGACTAGTTTCGGTTTTTTTTCTTAGGGAAAAAGAACAAACAGCAAAGTGGAAGTGGTGTGGGAAAAAGAAAAGCAAAGCTAACTTTTGAAAGGTATTTGATGAAAGACATTGTGTTTTGGAAGGAAATTTGAAGGAGGTGGCTATGAAGAAGGTGACTACGAAACAACACTTAAACATATAATTTATCCCCTTTTCACTCTCAGACAAAAATACCGAAGCCATTTAACTTAATCAGTGACACTTGTCACTTTTATAAAGTCTAAGCCTAACCAAGTTCCATTTGAACTAATTACTTTAACTATCACTTTTACAATCTAATTATCTCCAATATTCTTTTGATTCCTTTTTCTTATTTTATTTTTTTCATAAATTTCCATAATTATCTATAATTTTTGAAAATAAATCCTAAAATCACCAAAATCAAAAAATATTACCATTTCACTAACCTATAAAATTACCAATGTAAAAACATTCATAATTATCAAAAATACACAAATCAATCCAATTATACCCAGAATTATTCATGAATATATGTACAATTATTTTCAAGTGCAGAAAAATTCACTATTGCTGTGCATGTGTATGGCATATTATGCATGAACATGAAGAAGCATTTCTAAGCCTCTCATAAATCTATCACATTTACTATTTTAACCTTCTCACAGGTAATGTGGTGCTACAATATAACTGTAAATGTTTTTGTTTTAAGTTTCAGTTATAGTTAGTTGTTTCCTTGGCACAAACTCTTGTTATAATATTTAAAGAGTCATGGATCTTTATTATTATTATTATTTGATATTTTGATGTAATTATTATTTATTGTATAGTAAAATTGTAACGTTTTAATTAAGTATTATGTATTATCCTTGATTTTATATTTGTATGATGATTAAATGATATTTTTATATTAATTATAGTTATTATTTGTATGTGAAATATGTGAAAATAACATTAATAGAAATAAATAAAATTTTGTTATTTCAAATTTTTATTGTTATAATTTTTAGAGACACAATTAATGCAAAATTATAAATTACACAGTATAATATATTGATGGATTATTTTATAATTTAAAAAATTTAAAAACTATTTTATAATTTTAAAATATTATCCAAAATGAATCTCGATATTGGCTAATATTATACTAGTACAATATTGTATCAAAACCAAATTCGACGCTAATCCTAGTATGATATTTATAACAATGGTAAATTGATTCTTGTAGGTCAAACATTATGTGAAAATTATTAAGTAGGGTATTTAATAAACTAAAAATTTATGATTGTGCAATTAATTGAAAATAAAAAAAGACCTTATGCAAAGTTAACAAATTAGATTTAAATCGAATGAATTTCAAGTCGAATTTAAGTTTTAAGAATCGACTCGGATAAGATTGAAATAATTTAAGTTACTGTCATCTTTACCATCAATTGATTTTTTTTTTTGGGTAAATGGAGGCAATTTATGTACATTAACGTAAATGAACCTTATTAATATAAAGTTCCACATGAGGAAAACAAGACTTAACGAAATTAATCTCTAAGCTATATTTATATTAAATAAAAAGTTGTACACTTCTAAGTTCTGCCTGAGTAAAATTAAATATAATTTAAAATATAAAATATATTCTATCCTTACGAAAAGTTAGTAATAAATCTATACATTTTAGCCCATCAGGTAAGTAGGCTCAAATCCAACTCAATCTTATGTTATGGTCCATCCTAACGACTGAAATTACTGAAAGTCCCCCGAAGTTTCAACAAGTATTCTACAACTCTTGTAGCGAAAACCGGTACAGTTCCGCTCTATCCTTCAGGTCGGTGAATATCTCATTCTCAGGTACACAGTTACTTCATCTTCACATTGCCCTAATTCCCGATTAGTTCTTTTTGCTTATATATTCACTATCTTTTGTTGTAAAATAGGTCTCCAAATTTTGTCGATTAATTGAAATTTGCCTTTTGGTTTCAATTGATGGATCAGAATAATTGTGTGATATTTTCCTTTTTTGGTTACTGGCTTTTTTTAATTTGTCGTAACATGGAGTGATAGATCAAATTCGTGAGATTAAAATAAATTAGACAAGCGAAGAACGCACATTGTGTGTTTATGCGAAAATCGTACGCCCGTGGTTTGGTTTGGTAATTGGTTACGTGACGATGATAGCAACTTATGTGCAGGGAAACTGCTTTTTGGCACTGATTGGATTGATATCTTGTCCTTTATCCAATGTGAGTGCTCTGTCTGACTCATTTTCATCATACTAATCGCCTCTTTAGCTTCTGCTACTTGTTCTGTTTGCAATTTCTTTTCATTGTTCAATTTAACCAATTCTGTTCAGTCTTCTTTTTTTTTTAACAGATATTTTTTGCATTATGAAATTTGCCTGTTTATGTGATGCTTGTCGTTATAGGTAATTAATAACAGAACATGTTTACATGGCAACCGTCTTATGTGTATGAATCTTTTGCGCGAGGAACTAGATCTGTTATGCAAATGACATGTATAATAACATGTGAAAGGTGTAATTCCAGGAAAGGTAAGTTTAATCTGAATATTGTGAAACAAATATAAAATTGTTTTGGTCTGGAGAAGTATAACATCAGTTATTCTTGTTAACCAACAAGGCAACAAACCTGTGAAGCACAAACACCATCTACTATTACTGTGTTTTTTTCTTTCACGTGTTTACTTAAAACTCTCTGCGATTTCTAGCTTGGCTTATACTTTCACTGGTTCAGTCATCAAATTTCAGTGTTTTCTGAACGTTTCAATTAATCCATGATCCTCTTACCTTTTTGTGCACTTGGTATTTTTCAATTAAATTTTAGGGCGGACGATGAACTTCTAGATCAAAAGAAAGTTCTTGAGGACTCCTGCAAGCCCAATTGTGTGAAGTCTCTAATTGAATATGAGGTAACATTGTTATGCAACTCCAGTGTTCATTAAATTGTGCTTGCCACAAAAGCATCTGCAGTTTAAGTGTGTTTCAGAATCTTGTTGACAAAGTTTGAAGATGTTCTATGATACATAGACACTTGAAAAAAATTGAGTATTTGTTGCTTCACTGCCCTGTTTTATGTTTGAGATTGAATGAAATTACAAGGAAATGTAGCTTATCGGACTTGTTAACATGAAGGTTGCAAGCAGACCATAAATGTATATGCTACCGGAAGTTTATGCACAACACAAGATGCATAATATTTCTAAAAATTAGGCGCAGCAGTAATCCGTGGCAGTAATACTAAATATGGGGAGAGAAAGCAAAATGCATAGGCATTGAGTACTCAGGCAATGAGTAGGAGTTGCTTAAGTTGCTCCTGGTCCATGCGCTGAAAAAACAGCTGTTGAACAAACAGCAAGTCTTCGTTTATAAAGAAGTTGCGTGGTGGCCTTAGAACTGGGAAACAAAGTTAGGCATGATCTTAAATGTTTTCTTCTGTTTGTATCTATACAAAACAATGAAGTTTTATGAACATTATTATATATTGAAATCTTAAGCGTAAATTGATGGTTTTATTGCTGATTTATGTCATTTTTGACAGAAGGATAATTTGTTTTATAGTTGATCATGAATAGAGGATATTTATACCGATAGGTAATTTAAAGAAGATTTATAAAAAAAAAATTGTTTGAGGATTTGAAGTTTTAACTTGATGTGCTGCAGGCATGTGTTAAGAGGGTTGAAGGTGACCACAGTGGGAGCAAACACTGCACGGGGCAGTACTTTGATTACTTGGCTTGCGTCGACAAATGTGTAAGTTCTGTGCTTTGTTGTTAGATACATGATTTAAATCTGTTTGTGGAGTGTGTGCTGATATGGAACTTTAAAATGCAGGTTGCACCGAAGCTATTCTCAAAACTGAAGTAATTGGGAAGTCGCTAGCTTCTAATCTTCAACTGTTACCATTTTGAACAGTTGTTTAGTCGGTTCATATGCAGCCTGCCATTCCTTTTTGTTGCAAGAATAAGGAAGATGCATGAAAACTCCTGATAGGATATATGTAAATCACGACCTGATCGTACTAGGTTTGATGATTGGGGCTTTATAAATTCAATAAGCCCTTTCTCCTCTCTCCAAACTGGTCTAGATTTGATAGTGAGCCACCACTATCAATCCTTATATTTTGTCTTTTCATAGTATGTTTTATTTTTTTATTGCCCACAAGCTATCTTAAGAGGGTCTAATTATAAGAAAATATTTTTAAATTATTTACACCTAAATTAATCTTCTCGAATTGGATGAATCCCTTGTAGGGGCAAAGCCCTGGCTAAGTCTTTGCTTGGCCAGGTTCTTTTAGTGTAGACGTAACATACACGAGGGCGTTGTCCTCCTCCATTCTTAATATGACGCTCTCTAAAGCCTTAAAGCATTTGGTTTCAAAAAAGAGTCTCACGAACGTAGGACTTTTGGAGTTGAGAAGCCAAATAACAAGGTACGGAGTCATTCAACACTATGACTGAGATACACGTTTAGTTATTGATCGCATTCACACGATAGCTCAACATCTGGGTGATGTTCGATCGGTGTCCCGGGGTGCACACCTCTTGGAATTCATGCGAAGCAGAGGATTACAGCCCGCCTTCCCTGTCTAAAAGAAAAGTATCGTTCGCGCACTATGTTCATTCTTATTCACCAATTTGCTCTCATCCTTTCTCGAAATTTACATCTCTATCCTTGAGGTCGGACTCGGGACTTCGGGTAAAATAATCGTCCTGTCACCCTTGTAACGACGCCTTATAATGTCCAACAGTTGGACCATTTGTGCCGCTTTTAACTTTTTGTCTATGTGGAGAATTCAATTCCTACACTACCCTTCTCTCACTTCTTGAAGATCTCACTCACTCGTTTGTTTTATATGCACTTCGAGTCACCAACCAATTGAAAATTTGAAATTCTAAACCCTAATAAGTTAGGGTTTCATTGCTAAATAGCTAATCTAATTTCTTCTTACCAAAATAAATTGGGATTGGTGGGATTAATTTCGATACGTATGCATACTTGAAACTAATTTTGATAGAAGTGCTTGAGCTTTGTTTGTCGGGCGATTTGTTATTTCCTCTTGTTCATGGCGGATCAAGAAGAAGAGGATCTGAGAATGGCTCTGAGAATGAGTATGCAAAACTCGCCACCGGAACCCAAGAGGAGCAAGCCCAGGGACTCTGCGGGGGCGCCGGCGGGGTCATCGTCGGAATCTAGGAGGCTACAGCGCGAACTCATGGCTGCCGCTGCCGAGAAACGGATGCTTGCTTCGACGAAAATCGCTTCCCCTTCAAAACCCGCCGATGTTTATAAAGGACCTGATAAAAGCTTGGATTGTAATAAAAAAGAGAAGGAATATGAAGCAAAAGAGAGCAATTTGGCAGAGGAATTGTCAAGTGAGCAAGCAAATGAGCTGTTCTCGATAGTGTTCGGAAATGGGGTTTCGAAGGGTATTCTTGCTCAGTGGAGCAATCAGGGCATAAGGTATTTCTAATTTGGTAAACGAATTCTCAGTTCTTTCCCGTGAATTGTGATTTATGATGTGGATTGCGCTGATCAAAGTTAAAAGTGGAGTATATGAATCTTGTACCGTCTTTTGAGTGCTAGTCACTACCGTTTGAACTTTTCTTGATTTGTGTATTTTCATGATAATTTCTCGATTAGCTTGTTGGTAGCATCCTTTTGTTCCGATAATAGGTAAAATTTATTTAAAAAGGAAATGTACTTGAAAGGATGTTCCATATGGTTGATTCAACCTGTTTGACAGTTTGAGAGGAGAATGGGGATGTTAGGGTTTTGAAAATTTTTTGGGGTTGGGTGCTGCACTTCACTTTTACTCATGTTTACTTTCAAAACTCGAGTCTTTGTGATATGGTATTGAAAGACGTCATAGATTGATTTTTGAGGATATTGTATAGTTAGTCATATGCTACAGTAATTAAACTTGTTCTTTGTCTCTAATACTCAAGAGTTACCGGTTATTGGTTGCCAAAAAGTCTTTAGGAAATTATATAAATAAATAACTCAAGACAAACTTTGAGGTTAACTAAATTCACAGACAGGATACGGAATGAAACTTTTAAGAGTAGGTAAACCGTCTCACAAAGAATATAACTGACAACTCAAAGTTTCAGATTATCCTTTCCCTGCGGTAAATGGAACCATGCATTTCTTCAGGCTGAAAAAGTACTTGTTTGTTCATATATTCTGACAAATGGACCCTACTATTAGAATATTATCTTTGTGTGTGCTATATCATGTCCTAAGATTCATGTCTTCGAAATCTATCATAAATTTGTGATGGGTTCCATTCTCATCCATTTACTTGAGCTATTGAACACCTTATGGTGGCAAAGTCTCACATGCCTATGATGGCTAATGTATGCTAAACATTCCTATAGGTTTAGCCCTGATTCAGAAACATCTATGGGCCTAGTGCAGCATGAAGGTGGGCCCTGTGGCGTCTTAGCAGCTATTCAAGTAATCCCTTGAATTCTAAATATATAATTTTCTGATCCTTGTCAGGTGTTGCATTAAATCTTGAATGAGTCTGGCATGTGACACATAATCTGTGAAGCTATAGTGCATATACTTTAAATTGTTTGTCTGTCTCTAATATATTGCCTAATTGCTTGTATCTGTGCTATTTGATGGAACTAATTGCTTCTTACAGAAATTTTATTCCAGTTTTATAACCTCAAAAGAAGCCAAATATAGCTGCATGATTTATCACAGAGGTTGGGAACTTAGATTAGTTGGACTGGAACTTGGTTTCTTTCTTTAGTAGTAAGTAGTAACATTTGAAAATTGATGTTTGGGATTTGTTATG
>JANSVB020000033.1:5767523-5789000 GCA_025504935.2 Erythroxylum haughtii
TTTTTTTATGCATGAACATGGAAATGCATCTCTAACTCTCATTAATCACTCACATTTACTATTCTAATCCTTCCACAGGTAATGGGATGTTACAAACTGTACCTATAAATCAGTTTTAAACGCACTTCTATATTCACATTAAAACTCTACTGCAACTTCTGGACTTTTAAGTCCACTCAAGAGCAATCTCAACAGTATAAAAGGTTCATACATAAGGTCATTTACAAACTACAAGACAATTAAGAGTTAATTTACAAAATCCTAAAGAATATTTACATTATTATGAGCTACTATACAATAAAATTACAAATCAGACCCCACGATCCACTCAGAGCTTCAAGCTCACCAAATTAACTTGTAGGGATGGAAAGTGGAGGGGGTGAGTACACTATATACTCAATGAGCATGAAAAATATATATCACAAACAGAATCCGGTGAACATATGAAGTGAACATACATGACATAGAAACACATAGGCCTAGCTATGACTCAACCTATACTAGTTAGGAGTCACATAGGCCTAGCCTATTAATCACTCGTCCAGTGAACATAGGTTCCAGTTCTAATACACAAAATCAAAAAAAATATCACTTGTATAAATCAAATCTCGCCAAGAAGCCAAATCTCAGAATAGGCCAAAATAGTTAAGTATGTCGCCACTAGTCTGCCAAACTAGTGTGTACACCATCAATTCCTAGTGTTGGCTCGACTTTCATTTGTGGTGACTCCAGATTACGATCGGCAAAAGCGTTATAACCATAAGTGATAACCTCGTCGATGACCAAATCTCTAGGTGTGCAATTACCTGTAAGTCAAATAAAAAAGTATCGATATGAAGACACGACTTTTATGTTACAGGTATGGGGGTCGCTTAATCTGTTGTGCCTGGTATAAGAATGACCAATTGTTACCTTACCAATCATAAAAATCATATAAAATATTAAGTACTAAAATAAATTAAGGCACCATGCCTTTATTTATCGGTCCAACCGATAAAATGGAACCTTGCCATGACTCTAAGCCAAAAGAGAACATATAAACAAAGCATACATGACTTGGTTATGCATATGGAAGTTCCAAAACATTATTTCATGCAATAAAAGTCATCTTTTGCACTCCAAGTGCAAAGTTGTTCAAAAATGAAGTTTCAGAAAATAAAACGTTGTCCTTTGCACTTCAAGTGCAGATTTGTTAAAAACAATTTCCTTTCTCAAAATATGTGATAAATACATTAGTTGCACTCCAAGTGCAAAGAGTTAGTCAAAACAATGTCGTTTATTAAATACACAAGTATACTAGTATCTATTTGAGATTCAATTCTACCATGCATTACCTAGGTTTAAAATTCGCATACAAATCATCATGCATGTCTTGTGATGTCCTAATCTCATTTAAGAGATATGGTTTCCCCCAACTCACCTCAAAAGAAGGTGTACACTCCCTTGACTTCAACAATCCTTGGTACGAGTTCCTTAATCCATAGTTCTCGAGCCTT
Organism: Erythroxylum haughtii; assembly: GCA_025504935.2. NCBI lineage: Eukaryota > Viridiplantae > Streptophyta > Magnoliopsida > Malpighiales > Erythroxylaceae > Erythroxylum > Erythroxylum haughtii. The sequence continues at coordinate 5,769,020 of JANSVB020000033.1, forward strand.
TATATATAGAAATATATAATGTATTTACTACTCCAATATGTATCTCATATTTATACACCACCACATAAGTGTATAAAACACAATATCACCATCTTTAAGCTATAGGATTCGATCATTAAACTTCTCACATGGTTACTTCCCTTATTATTCACATAAACTTTCTTTTGCATTTCTCCAAGGCATTTAATGCCTTTGATCCAATACTTACACATTTAATGCCTTTGACCCAATACTTACACATTTCAAAGCATAATTAAGCACATTTTTATCCAAGCACATTAGGTCACTACTCATCAATGTAANNNNCAATTTAAGTTTACTATAAGTAAACATGAAAGTCTCTTTCCAATGCACATTATAATCCTTAAATCCTAAGACAAGTTCACTTAGGTATTTTATTAAACACCTATTATCCACGACTTTCAAGTCATATTTTCAAGACTTTATCAGTAATTCATGCCCCTATCTTCTTACATAACAAGCACTTTGAAGAACAACACATTTTACCACTCCATTCAATCCAATTCCCTTCATTTAAGTCATATTCATCATAATTATACAACTCATTGCATTAGTCCATTTCTTCCCCCATCATTTCAGCCAAGCCTTACCCAATACACATCTTCTTCATTTTTCATCGTCAATTCACATTATACATACACAATTAACACCATAGAATTTATTTAAACCATCAATTTCAAAAGATATTCAAAATTTCACAAACTTTCACCAAAGAGAGGGCATCTCAGTTTTGGCTTAAGGAGACTTCTCCATGACTCATTTCATTCATCTAAACCATGTCTCATGCATATTCAAGTATGGAGAATAACATATCTTAACACCAAACTCAAAATCATAATGTAGAGAGAGATGAGACAAAATTTTCCTAAACTTTTCTTTGGTGATATCTTAAGATCCTTTGAGAATTTCTCAAATCTAATAATAGATTTGAGTTCCTTGATCCCAAATTAACTTAGAACACCTTGGTTTGGGTTGGAGAATCAAAACAATGGCGAAAATTTGGTGATGGCTGAATGGTATTCTTCTCCTCCTATTTTCTGCTTTCTTTCAATTAAAACAAAGTGACTTTAATATTTAATGGTGAGTACACGGCCACACAACGAAGAAGGGCCTAGAATGTTGACTCTTCTTTGACCAAACATGGTAAAATTATCCTTTTGCCCTTAGCTTATGTGAAATTACCATTATACCCTCCAAACTTTTCCTAAATTTGCAATTAAACAATGATTAAAACTTTTATTTTCATTTTGTTCCCTGAACTTTTGAAAATTATAATTAATCCCCTTAAATTTATAAATTACATATTGGTCCTCCAAGAATTGAAAAATTACATTGAAGTCCCTTAACTTTTAACAATTTACAAATAAGCCCTTATATACATCAACTTTTCTAATTAAGCTTGCTAAGTATCCAATAAGTCTACAAATCATGTCTAATCACCTCTAAGGCATTAGAACACATTTAACTCAGCCATCATGGTCATATCCATCCAATGAACCTGATTTTACATACTTAGAAGCTTATATGTCAGAAATCTCCAAAATTTTGCATACCGATGAACTCTAAGTTCATGTAAGAGCATATAATATTATATATCGTCGACATATATACCGAAAGGATTTAAATACATTTTTGAACTCATATACAACTATGTATATATCAATATATAGCAGTATCCCCAAGAATAGACTAACACAAAAAGGCTCAAAGAGTCTAACGTTACAATTAAAGTTCTCAAAAATTATGTTGGTTTTAAGTTTGATGATGAATAAGAGCATTCTTTCAATTTGATTAAATTATATTTTGCTCCTTTATTAGCTTTGCCTAAATTTGCAAAAACTTTTAAGATTGAGTTAAGAATAGGTTAATCATAACTAACCAATTTATAACAAGGGGTTGCATGCATTAGTAAAGGCTTTAGAGACTTGACAACATTATTTGTAATCAAAAGAGTTCATTATCTACACTAACTACGAGTCCATGAAACATTTGAAAGGGAAAAGGAAGTTGAATCGATGATATGCTAAATGGATGAAGTTTTTGATACATTTCCTTGTACGATTGAGTACAAGCAAGGTAAAAAAAAATAGTTAGGGTTGATACATTTCCATGAAGGTATGCTTTAATTTCTGCATTAAATGCAAATTTGCTAGGCTTTAAGCATGTTCAAGAATTATGAGAATGATGATAACTTTGCATTTATCTTTAGGGCTTGTGGAAATTTTATTTTTGGAAAATTCTTTAGGAATGTTAGGTTTTTGTTTAAGGACAATATATTATGTGTGTGTAATAGTTCTTTGAGAGATTTGTAAGTACGTAAGGCATACGAGGAGGATTAATCGATCATTTTCGCATTAAAAAGGCTTTGTATATTTTTCTTGAATATTTCTTTTGGCCTTATATGCATCACAATGCTGAAAGAATTGATGTTAATTACATTACATGTACATAAATTCAGTCTAATGTTAAGCCTAGTTCATATAGTCCTTTGCCAACCCCTAGTGAGCAATGGGTTAATATTTCTATATATTTTTTGGATTGCCTAGGTTAAAATAGAGTAAAAATTCCATTTTTGTTGTTGTTAATAGGTTTTCTAAGATAGCTCATTTTATTACATATAATAAAATTAGTCACACAACCAATATAGTTGATTTATTCTTTAGGAAGATAATTCAACTACATAACGTTCCTAGAACTATTATGTCTAATAGAGATATTAAATTCATTAAATAATTATTAAAGGAATTATAGGAAAAAGTAAAGAACTAAACTGTTATTTTCAACTACTTAACATCCTCAAATGGATGGTTGAATTTAAGTAATAAATAGGACTTTAACTACTTTATTGCCTGTTATAATAGAAAAGAATTTAAAGTTAGGAAGATTATTTGTATTCATTGAATTTACATATAATAGACTTGTTTATATCACCTATGTTATTCACGTTTTGAGATTATTTATTGAAATCAATTATTTTACCTATTCATGAGTGGAGTATCTTAGATGGTAAAAAGAAAGTTGAAATAGTGAAGCCATTACGTGAATATTCTCAGTAACATATTGAAAGAAAAAATGAAAAATATCCAACCAAAACTAACAAAGAAAGAAAGAAAACTAGATTTGGACCAGGTATGGGTGCATATGAGAAAGTAGAGATTTCTAGATCAAAAGAATATCTAAATTACAACTATAAGGAGATAATCTAGTTTAAGGTGTTGAACGGATCAATGGTATTGCTTATAAATTAAATCTTTTAGGAGAATACAATATGAATGCTACTTTAGATGTTTATGATTTAACTCCTTTTGATATAGGTGACAACTCGAGGATGAATCTTTGAAAAGAAGGAGGGAGTTATAGGAATCAAGTTGTTTTTAATCATTTAAGTTTACTAAATGAACCAATTACATGAACAAGAAAAGTCTTCAAGAAGTATTTAATAGTGTTATAAGAGAAGTAGCTACACGTGTGGAATCAAACCAAACTAAATGATAAGTATTGACTATCTTAATTTAAGCTAAGATTTGAGATTTATATTTGAACATGGCCTTTAATATAGTTGCATACTAACTCGTGTAATTTTATGAAAAGCTCAATTGTGAGACACAACTTAGGTATGGATATGTTATAAATTGTGTCCCATTTCACAAAGTTATAAAAGGATCAATGGTCTTAGGCACAAATGTGTCTCAAATTATGCCTAACTTTACAAAGTTATAAGAAGATCTATAGTCTCAGCAACATGCATATCATAGAACTTATCTAACTAGTATTAAAAGGTTTGTTAGAAATATGACCCAATCCATAATCTTGTCATAAGCCATGTCTAACTGAAATCCTAGGTTTATTTATTTATTCATTAAACTCCAACTCATTAGAGAGTTCTTTTTTTTGGCATTCAATGTCTTAATGAATTTAGTTATTGATTCACTATAATCAATGTGTAAATTCTCTTACTACACCCATTTTAGCTTTTTTAGGTTTGATTCAAAATTGTTCATATATTCTTTTGAATCTCTTCCAAGGTGGGTTTGCATCAAGTTATGAACACGAGAAGGAACAAATTATCTTCTAAGCATAAAGCAACTCTAAAACTCTTATATGCATGTATGATTGAAAATCAGAAATTCAAATGTTATATGCAAAATATTGAAGATTTTAAAATTTTAAAATTTTAAGACTTTAGTTATTACCAATGACAATGAGCATGTAATGTTACATAAAAATGGAGCATTTAAGAAAGAGACCAATGACTTTAAACTCCTTATTTAGAATCATTATAGGTAGTGAAAAATTGAATAGTATGTTTGGAGGATAGTAGAGCTCTAATAATAGAAATATAATTAGTTTCACTTATAAAAGTGCACTATTTAATGTCAAGACAATTTTTATGAGAGGCAACCATTTATATGATGAGCCTATACCTAATTCATCATATGAGTATGTTGTATATTCTAAATATGTAAAAAAGAAATGCTTATCTATCATCCTCTATGCTTTATGACAAAAACAAATTTTACGCATTTATATATGGTTTACAATAGAGACTTAAAAGACATGGTTCATATGGCAAAAGTAAGCATAATTTTCATGCGATGTGAAACTAAAAGAGCATACATTATTCTTCTTATTCATATATTCCTTTTATCATTAAAATAACATGAAACAAGTCAATTATTATCCCAGGAAAGCATGATATTGGCTCAAGATCACCATAAGCCGTATTTTTATAAAAAGAGCATGTCATATGCTAAAATGTTTACTATGCCTCACGCTCATCCAAGGAGAGGTTTTATAGTACCCCACATATCCAAAAGAGAGCATTGCATCACCCAAACTTTCGAAAATTTTTAAAATAATTTTAGATCAAATTTTTATCAAAATAAGGTGTTTTAATGCTTTTGAAAGATTTAAATTTTAAAGTGTTAAAAATTTGTTATTTAAATTTTTTTAAGTTAATTTTTGTAGAAGTTCAACTAGTGTAAGGGTTTACTTTGACTAGCTTAACTCAAAAAACAAAGTGTTACATAATGATTGCAATTTGTTATATTAGGAAGTAGACTAGTTGATCAAACATAAGCTAACTATAGATATGTGATCAACTAATCAAACGTGTCTAGAAAATAATTTTTTTAATAGCTAGTTTATGTATGTAATATTTATTTGAATTAGTTTTAGGTATAAATTAAGTTATCAGAAGAAATTTTGACACTAAAGAAAGACTTATATGTGTGTGAATATGATAGTAGACCTTATTGCGCATTATGTAGTCAAGATGAAGTGGTTAAAACGTATGATACATTGATTTCATGCATCTTTTGTGATGTGATGAGTTCAAGTGTATTCGAATTTCCATGCTAATAAACTTGGTAAGGAATGAAGTAGTTTCATGTCATACACTTAAAACACAAACTATAAGTCAAGAAATCAAAAAAAATAAATTATTTGTCCTTGTTACCTAGAATCAAAGGCCAAAGATATCAAACTAATGATCACTTTTTTTAAAAAAAAATATATTACAAAGATGTCGTCTTCTATGATTGTCCAGCCTTTATTCTAGGACGGTCCAGCCTTTATTATAGTCAAATCTGAACTGAAGACTATCAAAGAGACTAGTAACATAAACATGTTCTGAATAGCCAGGACAAAGGTAGTGGAGAAAAACGCATAGCTAAACTTTCAGGGAAGAGCATGAGTCCACATGTTACCCAATGGGAATAACTGAGTGGATACAAGACTTTGATTTCGGTCACTTGGAATCATAACTCGTAAGACATATTTAATCTTCTAGCGGGATGAGATAATATGTCATTGGCTTTCAAAAGCCAATGATGATTGCTTTGTGACATACGTAATATTTTGTTCTTCTTCTATAATCGCGGTTATTTTTGTTTGGCAAGTGATTAAAATCCAGTTGGACCATAACCTTATTTCATATAAGGTGGTTCTGGTCTAACTTTGAATTCCAAGACCAACTTTTAACTTGTCGAGATTTGGAAGAAATTATTGGCAGCACAATAAAAAAAATAGGGCTAATAATTAAAAAAAATTCAAACTTTATATAATTTTGTAATTATAATCTAAAATTTAAAAACAGCAGTAATAAACTTTGATATTTTCATAAAAATAGTGTGACAATAGACTCTCGACGTCACAAGAGTTATTCGGTGTAATTAAAATTTTGTGTCAGAGTATAATTAAATTAAAATAATTTTTAAAGAAAACTTATCCTAACCTTCTCCACTTTCCTCATTTTTTAATACAACTTTTGTGAAACTAAAAGTTTTTTTTGTACATTTAAAGACAAAATTAGTGATAAAAACAAAACAAAACACAGCCTGTGGAAACTTTGAAAACTAAAAGAAAGGGATAAGAATCACACCATGAACCACTTTGTTGTGGACTCCCCTCACATTATGTATACTAGAGTGACAATTTTATTTTTTAATGTCCAAACAAAATAAAGTCCAGAAGCACAAGCCCACTAGTGCAGAAACTCTGTTGAAAATTTAAGGAAAATCTTATTCTTCAGGGTACAAGGTAAAGAAACCCCAAATATAAGGAACTGGAAACAAAATACACCTAGATCTAGGTTTGTTTTGTTTGGATTTCAAAAATAAAGTCTTATTATATTATTATCCAAACAGAACTTACACTCAGAAATAAAAATTTAGGCATAAAATGGGGATCTGGTAAGGAGAATGATGCTTTTCTTTTGTTTTCTTTAATATTAATTAATTTAATTTAATTTAATCTTATGTAAAAATTTACTTACTCTTAGCATCTTACGTGTAATTTAGCAGTCATGTCAGCTCTATTAATAAAAAATATAACATTGAGCTATTTTTTAAAAAAAAATTAAAAGTTTAAGTATTTTATTATTATTATTTAAAGTTTAAATTATAGTTATAAAATTGTGCAAATTTTGAAATTTTTTAAGTATTTAACCATTATAAATATTATAACTTTGCTTTGTAAAAGATTTTATAATTGTAGTTCTGAGTGTTCTTGTAATCATAATAATAAAGGTAAAAAGAATGAATTACTTGCCTAGACTGACACTGTCACTACCAATTTTAACACGTGGTTACTTTAGTATGGAAATTTTAAATCATGATTCTTTTAATTAATCTTTATGAATGTTATACCAGGCAGCATATACTACTGCCCATCTCTAGGTAAGGACCACACTAATCCTTCACCAATCTAACTCCCATGGATCTCAGATGTTAAGCTGAATGCAGAGGATCCCTGGTCAAGATTAAATTTTGGAATGCTTGAAAGTCCAACACAAATCAGATCATATCAGATTAGGTTCTATCTCCTTACCATGCTTCTGTAGATTGAGTCTTTAATGCCTATGGCTTCTAAATAGTCCTTTATCCACGTGGATATGGTTCTTGTGAGAACTAGTGAATCCTTCTACTTGTTATTGAAAAATCTTCTATTCCTGTCTTTTTAAATATAATAAATCACTAAATTGAGAGCAATTTTGAATGTGGTTGAGTCTCTTATGCAGGAAGTTGAACTCTGGTTGCCCATTCGATGATTTGCTGCAAGTCACTCATCTGGCAATGAATTCCATATAGCTCTCTAAAGTTGAGCTGTGAATGTGCATTAACAGAATAGATGATTAATGATTATGTTAATTGATTGCAAAGAACACATGAAGAGCTCCAAACCATATCAAAGTAGAGTCTATCTTAATCTGTCCTTTATTGTCAACCGTAATATGAAAGAGGTCTTGAGGTGATTTTTGGGGAGCCAAGCCAATTTTGCAAATGACACGTTTATCCTGCTTTCCTGAAAAAGTACTTGAACAAAAATTGTTGGTGAAGGAGCTTGATTTATGCCTCTCCCATATAGTTTTATCTTGCTTTTTGGGATTGGAGAAATAACTAGTAGGTTTCTGATAATGCTTGAGTAGCCTCCGGTGTAGTTGACAGGCCACGACCGCCTGCAATCCTGAATGATAAGTTGAACTTGGACTTACTTAGGATGTTTACCACCAATCTTCTGGCATTGGAGAGTTTGCAGGGAGCAGTTAAGGAGTGTCAATTGTCAAACTAGAGTTAAAGTGCACTTTTTCATTCCCCCCACTATATATGAAGGCTAATGCACTTCCTTAGCTTAAGCGTTTGTATTAGGGTTCAAATAGGGTTGATTTTTGCCTTCATCTCCCAGAAACAATTGCCTTTTAGGTTTTGGATATGTATCCATTTTATTCAAAGTGATTGGTGACGTGTTTTTTTGGCAACAACACCTTGTTCATGGTTTTAACTATTTTAGTAATGCATTGCTCTATCTATTTAATGAATAATTCTGGAAACTTAAAAGTTGTTAATGTATCAATCATAAAATCCCACTCCAGTGAATTAAAAGATTTATAAAAATTCACTTTGAAATGATATCTCCCACTAAACTCTTATGATTTTTTATTTTACAAAACATGCATTAAAACCATTTGACCCACGAACTTTATTAGTCTTCTTACTAAAAAAGAATGCCTCAATGTCTGTTCTCGTGAATAGTTTAGTGAATAGCTTAGCTTGTACATTGGAAATGGAATGAGGAACAAATGATTTGGGGACTCTGGTGTTTGAGGTCGTGGCTTTTTGGAGGTTCCTAGTGTATCTTGGAAATAATTGAAAGCTAAGGCCTTTACATTCTCCGGGTCTTCAATGACATTTCCCAGGTTTTCAGAGAGGAAGCTGATAGATTATTGATGTTCCTCCTGTTGAGAATTCAACAAAAGAAGAAATTAGTACTTCTGTCACCCTCTGCCATCTCTGCCTAAGAAAGTTGTGATTGTTAAGAGTGTTAATATAACTAGTAAGAGCCATTCTTTCTAGTTGCCAGAGCCATTCTTTCTAGTTGCCATAAGTCCAGATTACCTGGAGCTCTATTGGTCCTGGATTGAATTTTCTGTTATCTGCTTCTAGCTATTTCAATAGTCTAGTGGTTATTATTACTAGCTTCCATACTGAACAATTTGGGCTCATCTTTACTTAATCTTCACTCTCCTTAAATAAACAAAGGACTTGAACACACTTTAGTAGTTATGTCTTTAATGACTGCAAAATTGTAACCATATTATTGAATCTTTAAAAATTTTATTTCAACATATCTCATGCAAAAGATTCTTCACTTTGTAAGGGTCAGAGGAAGGTCATTAGTGTAGACAGAAAAGAGTGTTTTCGTGATTTGAACTTAAAACTGTGTAATTACAAAAGAGAACTTTTCTCAGTTACTTTAAAACTATGTAAATAACTTTTAAAATAGCTAAAATGATCTACTTATCAAAACTCTGACCAACTTCTTCTTCAGGTATAAATCTCCTTTTCATTTATTTTTCTAAGTAAATTGGGCTTACTTGGTAGAAATAAAATGAACTATACAGATACTAAATATAGTTTCCTATCTTAGCGTTAACTATACAGATACTAAATTGGGGAGTTGCTTAGATTTACAATAGGGGTTTTAATTACTATTGACTCAATTGGCGTGATTGTTTTTACTTTTCGTGCTGCACATGAAGTAAAAGATAGAACACACGGTTGAAGCTAGTAACGGTGATTTATTCTCCATAACTAATCGCTTAATTGTAATTTTTATAATATAATTATCTAAAGATATTTTGTTTTATACATATTTATTTATGTAAGTAATATATAAGATAAATTTTATGAGATAAATATACCTTACAAATAAAATTATTCATATTACATTTGTGAATTATCTCTAAATTATTTTTAACAATTGTTTTGTTAAAATTGGATATTAATATAGAAAATTTAGTACATATTATATTTTAAAAAAAACGGTAGAGTATTTATTGGAGAAAAAGTTCCATTGAATCGACCTAAAATTAAGAATTTTATTTGAAACAATACTTGTCTGTCAAAAGAAATTCCTATTGTGATAATTATATGAGTAATAATTTGACTTAGGGTTTTCAAAATATCGACATAGGGGTTGTTATATTTTGATACTATTTATAATATATCCTACTCATTACTAGGTTAATTAATATGTATTGGATATGCATGAACTACATAAAGATAGTTCTAAATTAATTAGGGAGAATATTTTATTATTTTCGATTAATATTGATCCGAAAAATCCTTAATCAAAGTGGAATAATATGTAGAAAATAATTTTCAAATATTATTGATAAAATAAATTACGAATGATAGATAACTAATATAATTTGAGTAAAATAGTGTTGATATTAATTTTATAATTTATGTCTAATTGAAACATTATGTGATGAAAAGATTACATTATATAGAAAATTTTTCACGAAAAGTAAGCCAAAATTATTTTGATATTTTTAATATTTGAGTAGTCATGAAATGTTGTTAGATATCAATCTCAATTTATAAATATAAATTATTTAATTAAAAATTAACAATAATTAAAGGAATTTAATTTTATCTAATTCTAAATATAATTAGGATTATGTTTTTTATATTTGTTGTTAACATATCTAAGCACCAAATGGGTCATATATATAGAATAGTTGAAGAAAAAATAATTTAATCAAATTAGACTTGATTATTAAGTTTGAAAAATTTTATGATCAAATATAAAGTTTAATTAAATTTAGGATTATATTTCAATTAAATTGTAAAAAGTTTTAAACTCAATTATAAATGAGTGTAGGCTTTACAAGAGTTAGCGCTTCTAACTTATCACTCTCTACACCACTTATGTAGTTCTCTCCACCTGTTTATATGGGTAAAAGCTAAACATTTGTGTAACTATGGTGGTTGTAATTAATCAATTTAAGGGGAGATACAAGAAGAGATCAAACTTTATGATAAGCTACAACTTAGGTTTATGCTTATTTATACATTAATCTTGTTATAGAATTTAAAGTGATATTATGAGAAATCAAAGGAAATAGTTTTTTTTTCCTTTGTTACATGCAGAATCAGATCTTGCCCTAATTTCTCAACAGTAATAGCAAAGTTATCTTTAATTTTATAACTTGACTATTATTGATATTAAATTTTTGAATTAATTTTACAATTGTTGTAAACCTTAATTACAAAATAAACTCACTTTAGAATTTAAATTATTTTGCCACTGCGGGAGACCTTCTCCGGGACAGCACCGGTAATTGGCTTGGCAACTTTGTCCAAAACTTTGGATGGTGTTCTCCGGTCTCCGCAGAACTCTAGGGCGTGTATACTGGACTCATGCTCGCTTGGAATTCAGACTATCGTCGGATTGAACTTAAGGTGGACTAAGCCGTGACACTTAATCTCCTCTCCCCTTCGCCCCGACGAACCAAGACCCACAATTCCATCATCCAAGAGATCAATGAACTGTTCACCAGAAATTGGACTATGATATACCGGCATATCTACCGCAAGGGCAATTGATGTACAGACTGACTAGTGTCCTATGCCAAACACTTTGCGCTAGGTCCTACTTATTTTGAATCTCCAACCATTGGGTGCAATGTAATCCTCTTGGACTCTGGACTTGTTATGTAATGTGTCTGTCCTTCTTAATAAAAAAAAAGATTTAGAGATTCAGTGTATGGTAGGGAAAACACTTGTGTCTGCATTTTCCGTAAGTGGCAGCGGACAAGGTTTGATTTCTACACGTGCTTATTTCATATGAAAGGGTAGTTTCAGAGTAATTATCGTTTATCGTAGTTCAATCTCCATGATCTAGACAACACCAAACAATTGGGCTGATAGTTAAGTTAATGATCTGTGATAAACATATGCGATCTACTCGATCGTTTTCTGGACAAAAGCTTTATTTCACACTCACAACACAAATATGCGCCCATATGTAGCTGGATACAGCGATATAAGCCTGAAATTATTCCTTTCTATCAAGATAAGCTTTGAAGTATGTTAAGGTAGTACATCACCGAGTTCCTCTCCTCTTTCTTTCAAGTTCACTTTTTTTTTTCGAAAAATCTCTTTCAAGTTCACTTAACAGTTTCTCCCTAATCTGGGGTCCAAGCGTTTGTAATTGTATTGACTATCAAAGATATAAAATCTTCGGTATGTTTCCTTCCAAATAAGTCACCATTCTAGCATGTCCCTATCATTTCACTGTAGTAATGGAACTTCATTTGCTGCATAAACTATAAACTAGCATAAGATAGTGACGATAGAAAGTGGATTGGCTGCTTAGAGGGAGGAAGTAAAAGAAAAGCTTTTGAAAGTAATAATGTAGTGGTCGAACACATGGAGAAAGTATGGGTCATCCCTGCTGTTTTAGGGTTCATAGGACCTTGAAAAGTAAATTAAAGCAGCATGTCCACACCCAGAATAGGAAAGTGTGCTTGTCACTCCTTGCAACTTCACACGTCATTCCATATGCAGACATGCTTTATTTTCCTTTCGCCTCTTTTTCTTTAGGCCCATCACGGGAAACAGTAAAAGCGATCTAAAATTAGTAAAGCAGAACAACAAAAATGATAAATCTGTATGCACCAACCAGTTTTCCAGACTACAGCTATGATTTTTAGCCTCTGAAGTACGATCTGATATTCTTATCAAGATAGCTTAATAGTATCCATCACATACATTTACATAGGTCAACTGAATTAGTATGGGAGAGACCCGAATAGGTTGGTCTATTTAAGTGGCAAGAAACAGTGGAAGTACATGATGTGTACCCAAATTTTGAGGCAGAGTGGTATAATTGCCACTCTGTTGTCGCTTCTAATAGCCGGACACCATAGTCTTGGTGAAGAGACTTCTTCTAAGGGCACATGTTAATTTTCCTGGAAAACGACATGGAATCAGCTGCTAATGGTAGGACTTGATACTGATCTCAAACAGTGTTTTTGTGCAACCTACTGTTGCATTAGGAACGCGTGCTCAATTTCTAGGAAATGAGATTAAGAGTAGACATCACATTGCTCTACATGATTTTCTCGTAGACTTAGAACCGTATTGCTTACATCGTTACAAGTATCAATATCTGACAAAGGTGCTGGTAAATACTCGCAATACTTTATGACCTTACCTTGTTACAAAGGGAAAAAAATTCGAGGGTTAGTCAATTGCTAAATCTCACTTCGTTATTGTTTAAATTTCCAAAGGAATTGGGCATTGAATCTCATATTTTCCCAAGTCTTCTTGGCTCCATCCTAAGTTCCAAGTGCTCTTCAGTCCTCGACCATTATCAAGAACTGGTAAACATTAGTCATCAGTATAATTTGTAAAAGACGCCTCCTGCGTAGCTCAAAAGATCGATAACACTGCTCTAGATATAGTTATGCACCAGCCACCAGCTCCTTTAGATTGGTTGCTAATAATAAGATGCATTAAAAACTCTATTTTTTATATGGAACGTTTTAAGTCATAACTGTATTATGAAACATGTTTTTTAGTAGCGTGTGGCATTTAATTTGATAGTTAGGTCTTCAACCTGATTGTTATATCTCTTAATTTTGAGTTTATTATAATTTTGAGATAATAAAAAATCTATTATCTTTTATATTTTTTATTATTACTTAAATTTTTATGATAAAATTAATATTTAAAAATTGTATCACAATTTTAATTTAATGTGATTTTTTGTTAATAATTTATGTTAACATAAATAATTAATTATTGACTTTTTCAAATATATCGAGCTTCCATAAATTAATTTGATAATGATCTAACCCCGTCCCGAGTTCAGATCTCCTGTCTAATATTATGGTGTTTTATTGTGTCCAGTAAATCTCAGCTGTTTATTTATGTGAATTTTGTGTAGGTCCCGCGTGGACCCCACATGGGTCTCACAAAATAAATAGTTGAGATTTCATTGACAGAATAAGACAGGGTAATATTAGATAGAGGATCTGTTCCCCCGTCCCCTACCATCCAAACTCAATAGAAAATGTTATTTGAAGCACTCTCAGTACATTGCTTTCATATGTGAACGTCAACTCGGTGCTCTTTCACATCAAAATTTCTGGTTCGTGTAACCTCTTATGAAACTCAAGTTGAGGTCCGGTAATTATTAAAGTGCATTTCCACTAAATACGCTAAGTGGTTCCCCCATGCACCCAAGTGTTGGAATTGTGAATCGATTTCTTTCAGTCTTGTTGCAGGGGCCCTAATAGGCAAAGATCTTAATCGGGTAGAAGTCTCCTTAAACAACGGACGAAGCAGTAAAACATTACGCTGATTTCTACTTTTCTGACAAGACGCAGAAAACCTGTTGCTGGTGAAATCAAGATACTGAAGGAAGTTTGGTACAATCCTAGAGCAATTTTCTCCAAGGGAAGGGACAAGAAGTTGTTTGGGTGGGAATGAAGTCCACGGTCATGGCCCCTTAAATTGACACTTCTCATTCCAATTGATGATTAGAAGTAATCACCGGGCCTGTAATAAAGTGGTGCGGAATCTCGATTTAGGTAGTCTGACAACAACACGCACCTTGGTTTTCTGCTATCTTATGTGCTCTTTGATCAAGGGTTACTTGGATTCGTACTAGAGCCACGAGTATTATTGGCTACAATTACATTTTACTTGATGAAGGTGAATAAGGAGATCTTTCTATATCCCATAAGTAGTTCTTTACACAGTGACTATATTCATCTTTCTTCAACCCTTTCAATACTAAATCTTCCTTCCCTTGTCATACGAATTCTTTCTAATAAAATAAAAAATCTAGTAGAAATCACTCATCTTCTGGAAGAAAGTAATATCCATGATACTTCTCTTCCCTTATTAAGTTTATATGGTATATATTCTCACAATCATTCTTGGACAAGAGGTATTCGAACTATTCTTACTACAAATCATCCAAAGATAAGGAGATCATCCAAAGATTTTGTTTAGAACAGTGTGACTTAAAGGCAACAGCAGTAGAACAATATGTCAAACTGAAGATTCCAAAAGAACTCATCCCAATTTAGAAAGACCAAAATCATACTCATCTTCATGTTGGAGATATAAAACTTGTGCTTAGTCTTTATGGAAGAAAAAGAATTACAGCCATTACCAAAATATCTCTTATTTCCATTGCCTACACAACTTACCAAAATACATTGATTGATACTTTGTTGACAACTCTCAACAATAGAAGTATTATTCTCATTATAGCCGCTGATTTGAACATCAGGCTAGATGATCTCATCTGAAAGAATTCAAGTCCAAATCCAAATATCAGAGTAGAGTAGGATCCTACAACAATCATGACTATTTTACATCACCAAATGATCTATCACTTACAGAATCGTGATATAAATCTCAATTTTCCAAATTTAAACTCTAATGTTCTATATATGGTAGTAAATTAAGCTCATGATCAAACCACTATCATCCAGGTTTCAAAACAATTGTCATTGACAGAACTTGAAAAGCTAATGCCAACAGAATGGATCACTAACTATCAAAAGGTGTTATATGTTCATCACAGACATTCTTTCCATACAACTACTCAACCTATTCTCATGATACTAAGAGATAGATCTATTAAATCCATCTATACTAGGCCCAATGAAGACCAACCTAGATCCTCGGATACATCTAGATTCATTTTAATGCTTTCACCGGTGTTATCACATAAACAAGAAAAAGATGGACCTTCTATCCATTATATTAAATATGATGGTCAACTTGTGTACATCAACCATCATCAAGGACACTTCATATGGGATATAGATCTATCCATGTGTGAGCCGGACTATAAAATATGTCCCACACTCAATTATGGTGATATAAATAGCGAGGATGAGGCCTATGTTCAATGTTATGGATACCATATCGATATCGATATCGATATCAGATTTAGTTTTAATACAACACTGTACTGATCGGGCACTGTTTCAAGTAATTTTTAAATTTTATAAAATAGTCCTTAAATTTTTTTAAAATTGCAAAATAGTCCTTCAATATATTGTACTGTATGCTTTATAATTTTACATCAAACTTGTCTCAAAAATTCATAATAATAAAAATTTAAAATAACAACAATGTATTTATTTTATTAACATTATTTTTCACATATTTCATCTACAAATAACAACCATAATTAAGATGAAAAGAGATCATTTAATCATCATACAAATATAAAATTAATAATAAGATAAAGTATTTAAAATATTACAATTTTAGCATATAATAAATAATAATTACATCAAAACATCAAATAAAAATAATAATAAATATTCATTACTCTCTAACAATTACATTTTACAACAAGAATTCGTGTCAAAGAACCAACTAGAAGTGAAACCTGAAACAAAAATATTTATAATTATATTGCATATTTAAAATTTAACATATATATCAAATATAAGTAAAAAAAATTTAAAAAAAGAGGAGAAACAAAAACCTAGAACTTCTTTCAATCGAATATCTGTTATAACTCCATTGATCTTAATTTTCATTTGATATAAATCCTCATCATTGAGAGGAGCCTCATCATCACTATCATTCAAATTCATTGCACTAAATGACATCTCAATGCTTTCCCATCCAAAATTGTCTTCTAAGTCACTCATATCTATAAAACTTGATTTCTCAAAAACTCAATATGCGAAAAACTCGATATTATCAATGCAAACTAAATCTATTGAACTATTTGTTTTATTAAGAGTCCTAGTAAACAATAAAATTGAGTTATTAAAAATTATTAAAAATTATATCTAACATAATAATGATAATAATATACCTTTCCGGAAGGTTTAAATTGTATCGAACAAAGATCAACTCATTCAATCTTTTGGGCTCCAATCTATTCCTTTTCTTGGAATGGGTGAATTTAAACACCACTTCTAAATTGATCGCACCAAAAAGCTATAAGTTGTAAGTATATAAACAAAATAAGTGATGATTAATCTCCAACAAGTAACAAAAGTGAAAAAAAAAACCTAGATTAAGGTTTTCTCCTTGACGAATAACAATTGGCATCCTAAAATCACTAAAAACCTCATTATATCTATTTATGAATTTGGGAGATCTTGCATCATCTCATAGGCAACAATTGTTATAACAGTTAATAACATTTCCCTATTAACTTCAGATTTTTTTGCAAAAATTGGTATGAAATAGATACTAGGATTAAAAAATGTCTTAGCTACAAACAACAGAGAGTAAAGCTGTCTTTCCTATCTCTCGTTGATGATTATAAGATAAGGTGTATATAAAGAAGACCTATTTTTCAAATTAACTTTGATTGCTTCTTCCACCATCTCCATGAAATCATAAAAATAACTCATTGTTGTCTTTTCATCACTATCACCTAAACAAAAAACCCTCACAAACTCTGATGACAAATTAACATTATGACTAAAATTCAGCATCTTCAAGAATAATTCTTGAACCTCTAATTCATATTGAGATGTAATTCACTTATTACTTATAGACATTTTTCTTAACTCTTTCTTCATCATAATAAAACACTAAAGTAATCAAAAAAAATTTACAAATCTTGTAATAGCATGACGACACAAATTCGTGCCATTAGTGAAATCCTTTCTCATTAAATTCAAAAACCATGCAATATTATAAATGAACTTATTCACCTCTTTTACTTTCTACACGGTCTCATCAATAATAGGAAAATACCTAGCATCGCTTAAATTTTCCAACATCAAGTCAATGTCATGTGTAGCATAATGAGTACAATAAAAAGAATTATACTTGCTTTGTAATCTTCGTCCAACTACTCTATGAGCAAAATCATTTTCAGTAATAAACTGAACAATATTTTCTGACCCAATTTTATTCGCAACTTTATCGAATATTTCAAATAAAGCATCATCATTCCTAACAAGGCCATATGCATCAATAAACTTCAAAAATATTAAGTGCTTTGTATAATAAACAAAAAATTAATAATAGGCTCATGTCTTCTATTTGTCCAATCATCATACATGATTGAACACCCAAAAGTAGCCCAAGCTGTTCTTCTTTTATCTAAATAACTTATAATTTCATAAATAGAGCTACTCAAAAGTTGACATCTATATTCATCAATTCAAGGATCTTCATACCCTAGACTATAAGAGACAATAGCATCTATCATAGGCTGATAATAATAAGACTGGGAAGCTTTAAATGTTATACCAGAATCATACTACCATCTAACCAATATCTATATTATGAGCCGCTTATCTTGATTGTAAGGTATTACGAATTGAAGGTTGAGCTTCAAGAGTTGTTCATGATGCAAAAAAATTTAGACATCTATCATCTTCTTTTCCTAACATTAGGTCCACATGCATTGTTGGGTAGGGATACTACTACCTTCATTATTCTCACTATCATCCTCAACACCAATAGACAAACTTCCACAACCAATTTCGTAATTCAATCTTTACCTTCTATCTTTCTCGTGTTAATATTCTTCAAGTAAAGTCTTCATTTTCCATTTCACACAATACATATGTACATCTTATATAACGCTTTTAGTAAGATTACATCATTTAACCATAAAGTAAAGACATACACTCGCAACTATAATATATTCAACTTCAACCATAACTCATAACTGTAAATTTACAACTTACTTTATGTAATGTCATAATTCAATTATAAACTAGTATATTTTGTTTATTTATACAATTCAATTTGTAATACTTATAATTAGTTTGTTTTCTTAATGTTCCTAAAATCCTAATTTCCAACTTTAATTTAACAATCTTTCATTCACTAATTCTAATAAACATTTTTAGTTTCTTACCCAAATTTTCCAATGCATTAATTTTCTTTATAAATTGACAATGCCTAAATTACATTGAAATTGAACTAACTCACACAAATAATTCTAACTTTCAAATCCAAATTTTCTAATGCATTATTTTTCGTCGTAAATTGACAAGCCCAAATTACATTGAAATTGAACTATTCTAACTTTCAAATCCAAATTTTTCAATGCATTAATTTTTTCTAAATTGACAATGCCTAAATTACATTGAAATTGAACCAACTCACATAAACAATTCCAACAATTCTAACCATCACAAAACACACATGACATAACCAAATCACAATATAATTGCAATTTAGAGAAAAAAATACACCCAAAAAATTAAAAATTGCAATAGTTCAGTTTGGGTCAGGTCAAATTTGGATATAGATCTAGATCTAGAAAATTAAAATGCCAGATTTTCAGTCTATAGACAGCTATAGGCATTGAACAGTGGACAGTTGGAAGCGATGGAGAGACTAGGGAGTGGTTGGGCAGTGGATAGTGTGTTGTGCGTGAGGAAGAGACGTTGGCAGGGTGGTGTTGAGCGTGTGGTGACCGAAGACAACAACACGTGAGGGAGAGTCAACGATAGCAACACTGTGGGACGCTGGAGAGTCAGAGACGAGGAGAGATCGAGAGAGAGACTGAGAGAGAAATGAAAAATGTGATAGAGAGAAAATCAAAAATTGGCAGAGGCAAGTCAGGGGGTGGGTGTTAAAATTTTCATTTTTTGAAAAAAAAAAGTCCCTAAACTTCTGGAACTTTATGGTATTTGGCTGGTATTTTAAATATCTATCGGTATTGGTGAGAACCACATAAAAATAGAAATATTGGCCAAAACTAAAGGTCGGTACCATGTCACAAGATTTCGTACAATTTTTCAGTTGATACCGACCAGTACAATACGAAATCTGTAATAATGCCTATGTTAGAAACAGGAAGGCAAAACTTTGACACAAAAAAGGCAGCAACCTATAGAAATCCACCATTATCATCCTTCTCAGCAATTCCATCCTAAGCAAGATGATGATGATCCAAACTCTAGACTTTGGGTTGGCTTGAAAAGCCACATCCTCAACTTGAGACTTTTTCTGAACTACTCAAAGTTGTTGGAAAGTAACATCTATTCCTTAAATAACCAATTCCTAACATACCTTAACTCGTAATTTGATAAGTGCATATTTGTCTAATATTTATGTTTTAATTACTCCTTGTTATTCCTCTTATTGATTTAATTATTGGGACTTAATTTGATTTAATATTTCCTTGTAGGGAATTATAACATTCGCAT
>JANSVB020000033.1:5876657-5895055 GCA_025504935.2 Erythroxylum haughtii
TTTCCGCATAATATATATAAAGTATGTATAGGTTTCAAAAAAAAAATTTTACTGAGTGATGTAGCACGCCACCCTCACAGGGCACGGACTCGGATATCACCATTGATGTCGGGTTCGGGTCATGCGGGAGTGGGGTGTTACAGCAAAGAAATAAAATGAAAATTCAAACATCATAAATTATATACAAAAAATATAAGGGAGCATGAGTCATTACCTACTTGGTCTTCAATCAGAGAACATGTATGTTTTAGATCTTCATAAACCTAACCACCCATTGACCTCCAACACGAAAAGAGAGAGCTCACACTACATAGAAGGCACAAGCGAGATTGGAGTGAATGCGCATGCATAAAGTGATGATGCATTCTAGGATTGGAGTTAAAGCACAACCGAGAGAAGAGAAAGAGGGTGAAAACACCTGCTGAAAAAAATGGTTGATTTAGGGTTGAAAAGTATAAATTTAAATGAAATTAAAATTTTTCTTAAATTTCACTAGCTTGAACGATAACTTATGTGTTCTTAACGTGACATCTAAAGACTAACTGACCTGCATATACGGCGTGTGTAAAATAAGTCATAATTTCTATCCAAAAAATTCTTAAATTAAGCAGACTCGTGAAATTTTAGACCTTCTTTAAGCAAGTTATAAATTTAAGTCTCAAATAGATCAAACTCAAAAAGGTTAAGCCCCAATTTTGACTTTTAGCTTCACATCTCAGATACTCCTAAGCCAGGTTTACTATTTCTCAAGTTCAGTTACAATTTTTTGTATCTAAACTGCTGTTGTTTCAATGAAAATATCATCTAGCTCCAGCAATATATCTCTTTCCTATTTTTGCTTACTTCTTCGCTTTACCTACCTAATCTCCTACGGTAACATTTTCTATAATACATTGATTCTCCATGGTTACATCATTCAATTACTTTTTCTTTCTATAAATCGGTTAGCTCTACCACTAACACAAATTTCCCACCGATTTATTTCAAAGTATTATGTTGATCCAACTTGAACGAGTGCAATGAGGAAGAAAGGAAATGGAGAAGTATTATGCATTTTCAAAAAAAAAATGATGAATTTGCAAAACATAAAATTATAGCATTTGCAGGTGAGACAATTCAATCTTCTTTCTGACTTTCAGTGTTTTGAATTTCTTGCTTATTCAGAAAAGTTTCTGCACACAGACCAACAAACCTTACTGTACAAAGACTCCTCTGACTTTACTTGCTATTTCGTATATCTCCAATCTTCTATGTTAGAGGTGGTCATAATTTCTTTAGTGACCAATACTCTTGTTCGGTTAATGGTAAGAAGGCACAGGTAGACATGCTCTTCAAGTTCTTCTACATGCTTTCTGAATCCAACACCACTCTTCTTAAGCTCTTTCGCCACCTCCAATGAAAGCTTACTGTTATCCTCTCTTCTTTCCAAGCAGAATCGTATCATTTCCCTGCTGTGTTCAACTTCATCGTGAAGCCTAGCAACAAGTCTGCTTACTGTGTCCAAATCCCTATTCAGTATGTAAGTTCCCTTCGCTGCTAAATCAAGTTGTTGACCGATCTTGCCAAGAAATCCACTTCTCAGGAATTTCAAGCTCAAGAGCTTTTTCTTGAAGCGATTGATGGGTAAGCTGAGAATGGCTGGCCCCATCACTAGAGCAGTAAGAGTATGTGCTGCTAGGACTATAGTTGTGATTGCAATTAACCCACAAGCTGCTGTTATGCAAATTCCTGTTGTTTTGTGTATACATGTAATCAACTTTATGCGTCTGGCCACCTTTTTTCTTTTTGATTTTAGGTGTTGTAACATGAAGACGTACTTGTTATGAATTAAATTGAAGTCACTTTTATTCGGAGTTGAAAAGGGATTGCTTTCTACGATAAATTCGAGATCTGAAACAACGAAATCGGCCTTCTCCTGAGCACAGCTGTCAAGCACTTCCTGAACCAGGTGGTAGCTAGATTGGACTTGGTTTATTTTCTTAATCAGGTGGCTGCAAATTCTTGAAGCCTCAGCACTCAAGTCAAAGTAATTGAACATCAGGTCTTTCAGGTCAGGTATTCCTGAAAGAGTAGAAGCCGATTCAAGAATTGCCGGTATAGCATCTTGACCCGGTTCCAAAAGAACTTCGGAGAATTTGTGATAACAATAAGATGGAAAAGATGGTTCATTTACAAGAGACTGAGCTTTTGTGAAGAAATCAGCATAGGATTGTGTTCTTAAAGCGCTAAGATACTCCTCGTTCACGTTCAAGCCTTTACAAGCATCTCTTAGTTCCTTCCCATCTGAAAAAAAAAAAATTACTAACCAATAAAAGTAAGTCTCAGTCATCCATGTATCCAAATTAATTATCGACCGTCTATTATACTGAAGTATATGCATATATCACCAAGAAAGAAAATGTTATGAACACGCAGTGGCAGTATCTTTTAATTTGCCTAGGTCAATCTTAGTACGACCACAAAATATGACTTCAAGACATAATTAGCATGAAAAATATCAAAACAGATAATGAAAAATAACTAAAAGTGTTAGAAAAACTAAAAGGAAAATTTCTTTCTTTCCCATTATATCTCAAACATCATTTGTGCTATCTATGCCAATACAGCAGCGTTCACTAAATCTTCTGCACCTGCATAACTATGCAATACTGATGAGAATACATCTCAGGAATGAAAGAAAGTAAGTGAATGTATATAAAGTACCTTTTCTGGCCTTTGAAGATCTAAACTTGGCCCACATCTTAAATTCTTATATACAACAGGAGCAAAGACGGGATGAAATGGTCCTGAAGAGGGATATAAGTTTCAATCACTTTCTCGGAGTGGCGAAGTCTAAACAGAAAATCTCGTACGTATGCAACTAAGACTTCAACACAAATCCTTTTAAGGAAAACGACTTGGTAACAATCCAATACAACTTCCTAAGTTGTCCATAAACTTGATGTATATGTTTGCTTTATAAAGCCTCTAAAAGGCATTTTAAAGTAATATTGTAATTCACGTTATCTTTCTGATAGCTCTTATCTATTATATACAGAGAGAAAGAGTATTTTGCTTCTCCAAATTGTTTGCAACCTTTAAGGCTTAATTTGGTGAAGAACCCCCTGTATTCAGTACCTTTATTGAATCTGGTGGGCTCTTTTTCCTCTATTTGCCTTTAAAAACCCTGGTTTTATACTTCTTATGCAAGTCTTCTCTCTTGTCCTTATACTGTCATTTGGTAATTGGTATTTGTTGGTTTGCCCTCTCCACTTAGAACCTGAGAAAACCTTCCCGAAAAAGCACTTACAATTCAGCTATACGTTTGCTCGCTTAAAAAACGAAACATCTTAGCCGAAACTAATAAAGCTTAGGTAACTATATATTTTGTACCATTCGGAGATGATGCTTCTTAGAATCTTCTTATCATCATAACCATATTATAAAATGGTGGCTGGAATCATTGAAACTTAAGCATCCCAAATCACCACCTTTATACAGCTATATAATATATGTATATGTATATGTATACGTATATATGTATATATATATATAAGAAGCGTGCGTGTTTTGAAAACATGTTATTAGTTTAGTGATATATCTTTCATTGTCATGATTCTCTCTAATGCCTTAAAACATCTTTTGACTGCTTATTTCCAAATCTCTTATATCTCTTATCCATTGTTTTACAAACAAATTTAATCAGTAAGAAAAAACGTTTAACGTTTAAAAGAATACTCATTAAATCATCATAAAATTAACTAAAAATTAAAAAAAAACTAAAGAATTTAAAACATGATTAAAAGATATTTTTCTTGTAAAATTTGAAGTTTAATCAAACATGATTAAAAGATATTTTTCTTGTAAAATTTGAAGTTTAATCAAAAAAAGAGACTTTTAAATAAGAAATAATTGATTTATTTTAATTTATAAAAATTTATTAATTTATGAAAATTAACCAATTACATATATAATACACTGATTATTTTAACAACAATAGTTATTAAAATAAATTGAAACAAAAATTTAAAAAATCTAAGGGTTTAAGATTTTATTATTAAATCAACCTAACGGGTTAAATTTCATAATCGTTGCTTTTATCACATACATGCGTAATCATAAGAGGGCTAGGCATTATGTGGCAAACTGAGTTTGGTTATATAGTGCTGCACGTCTAGGTTGTTAGCTCAGTAAGTTAGTGGCTTCATTATCAACCAGATAAACGTTTTCAATAACCCAAAAATTCAATAGAAATTGCTTTAATTCGTGCATATATGTAGTCAAAAGGACGTAATCATGCATATTCCTATTAATTAAATGTTAAAATTATGCTTAACCCATCAACAAAATGGTTACGTCATGGGTCTCTTTCTCTGTTAATATTGGACTCCAATCCAACTAACACAATTCTAGTGTGCCCTTAAGGGAATCGCTCCCAATTGTAGGTATCAAATATATTTACTGTAAGTTTAGGTATCAAAATTATTATTATTATTATAAGTAAAATTGTAAAGTATGAAGGGTATATTAATAAATTTAGAAGTCAAGTTGAAATGTTTCATATTATCCATGCATAATTAAGCGGAAGGCGTGAGATAATATTAAAGTCTAAAGTCCAGACAAGGTACTCAAACCCTGATGAGAAAGAGAGAGATCCGTATTCCACACAGCATTTTAATGCGTGAAATGCTCAATTTCTGAAAGGCTATACCTTAGCTTCATCGTAATGTCATTTGATCCATCTGACCGTCTTGTATCACATGTTTATCATGATCACCGGTTAAGCTTCTACGTGCAAATTACCATCATTTGTTTTTTCTCAAACAACATGTCTTATCTATTTTATTATTAATTGCAGCAGACGGATTTTGTTTTATCCCTTCATTACTATATAAGAGGCAAACTACATTATAACTTTTGTTAATCCTTCCAATATTTTCAAAATCATACCAGAGGTTAAATCGAGAGGTTTAAGGTTTAAAAGATTCATCCGATATTAGACTATCATAAAATTAATTAAAGAAGACAAAATTTTAAAGTTTAATTAAAAAATGAGGCAATTAAATGAAAATTAATTGATTTAGTTTGGTTTATAAAACTTAATTATTTACAAAACTGAATGATTAATTAATAAATTAATTAATTTTTAACAACAAAAATTATTAAATTAAATTAAACCAAAAAATTAAAAATTAAATCACAAAGTTAGTTAATTCAAGATTTTCACTATTAAATTAGTTTTCGGTTTTTAAAAGATTGAATCTTACTTAAAATTGAAAGAAAAAGGAAAGAGTTTGGGTTATAAACGACTATAATCTTTTATGTAGTACGGCCATGCAATTGCGCCTTGGCATTATCCGATCTAGTTTATTAATTAATTGGAAAAGAAGGGAAGGAAGATACGGAGACTAGCTGGTGATGTTGTGGGTGAAGCTTTTTGGTAGCTTTGTTTTAACTTAAGCACAAAGAAACTCTATTTACTATTTAGGCAGAATGGTCGTTTCGTTGCAAAGCTAAACATGTCATAGCACCCAAAAACTGCCGAAACTAAAACGAACAGGGAGCTTGTAATGCATGCTTTTACAGTTTATAGTTGTAACGTCCAAGATTCCTTACTTTTAGTTATGGAAATAGACTGCGGTTCTTGTCTTTTGCTTAAATATATATGCCACTTGTTCATGTCAACACTGCATGAATGCGTCACCATGGGTCCCGTCAGCGGCCGAGTCGACCGAGTCCAACCAAGCAAGTCTTGACGGATCAGGGAAAAAGCCATCAAAACGCTGCGCATAGCATGTTAAATTTCAATATCCCAAAGCCAAAGACCCATACGGTTCAAAATGCGTTGCTTCCACCACACGTAGCGTAAGGATTAGGATTGAGGATTATGGAATGTAGATTCGTGGAATGTACGTGTGCGCTGCTAAATTAAGAATACCTGCTTTCGCAAAATCCATAAAAGATACATAAATTTGCTTTATTTGTCTTGATGAAAAAAAAAAATTATTTTATCATTTTTAATGAAGTAAATAACATATACGAAAGAAGAATTAACTGTTAAGTATCAATAACCGTTTAAAACACAATTAAAATAAATTTAATTATTTTATATAATATTTTTACCTTTAACTAAAAAATATGAAAATTTTTAATTATTATTATAAAATTGAAGAATATGTAGTTCATAAATTGATACAATTCATATATAAATATTATTTATCAGGTAAAAATAGGTAAGAAACTCTCGTATCCTTGTTGGAGCACTGCTTTGAATATATGTGTGACACGAGACGCTTTGTCAAATTAATACTTACATGAATTCAATTCTGATGCTTTGAGGAGTAAATTCAATTTATAAAGAGGATAAGTTTCAATTACATACATAAATTGAACGCATCCTTTTTTTGTGCTTCCAAACACCTGAATTGAATTCAACACAATTCAGGTATTTTCAAACAGCATGTAAATGTTAAATAAGAATTAATAAAAAATTCAGTAAATGTACAAAAACCCAAAGGTCATGTGACACCAATTGTTTAGCCACCATTTGCATGTTTGTATCTTCAGGACCAATTAACACAAGGTCATGTGAAAGTCTTCAATGATTAGTTGTCTACCTACTTGCCAATCACGTTTATAAACAGACATTTTCCATTGTCGCTGGAACTTATTGGCGTGATCGTGATGTCCAGTAGAGCACTTGACAAAGAAGCCTGCATGACTAGATAGATATTCTTTTTAGATGTTTCCATAATTTAATTTGTGCTTTCTGGTAAACCACACAAATGAATCAAGTTAAGGTTGGTATATACTTGCTAATCGTATTATTGTTTTTTCTATTCAAATAACTAACCAGTTAGAGATGAGTAGGTTTAATACATCGAAGACTTCCATGCATTGTCTACTATTACGAATCTTGTTGCTGGTTTCCACCATAATTTTTTAGCTCCTCTGGAATGGTTGGTGTCACGTAATAAGTAATTCATAAACTATTATAAGTATATGTCCAACCAAAATTTAAAGCTTATAAACTTGGGTCTTATTTGATTTCACTTCGTTTCCTATTGTTAGGCATAGGCCAACACCACTAATTTTTTTAAAATTAAAATTATAAAATAACGTCTTTTTTAATTAGTTTCAATCTTGAATTATTTAGGCTCAGGCCTACCCAAAGTGCAACACTTCTAAATAAAATGATATCGTTTTATTTAGAATAGTTAAATCTCGAACCGACCTGGGCTTAGACCCAACCCATAAACCGACCTATTGAAAATACTTGAATCTAAACTCGTGGGCCACCCATTGCCATCCTTGTCTAATATCTATTGTCATTTTTTATTTTTTATTTTTTTGTTTTTATATTTTAAAATAAAACAAAAATCTATTTGAATATTAATGTTTTAATGTAGTTATATTTTATTACTTATAATAATTAAACATTAAATAAATTTTAAAATAAACTAATTTTATGAATCAATTATGCACATAATATTTTTTAATCTTATAATATTTCTTAATAACCATTAGTAAAAAATTTACTATATTTTATTAAAATAAATAATTTTATTATTTAGAAATTAATATC
This sequence comes from Erythroxylum haughtii, assembly GCA_025504935.2. Taxonomy (NCBI): domain Eukaryota; kingdom Viridiplantae; phylum Streptophyta; class Magnoliopsida; order Malpighiales; family Erythroxylaceae; genus Erythroxylum; species Erythroxylum haughtii. Next base: position 5,884,222 of record JANSVB020000033.1, read on the forward strand.
TATTTATTATATATTTTAATTATTAAAACTAATTAAATTTGAAAATAAGCATTTTAAGATATTTTAAACTTAATTATATTTACTAAATATTTTTTAAATTGAAATATATTTTATTTTTAAAATATATAATTTAAAGTAATTGTAAAATTAAAATAAATAAATAAAATAATTTTATTCTTTAATAGTTATATAATATATATTTTGAATTTAAAATATATGTGAAATACATAAATAATTAAAATAGTTATTTAGACATATTGTTTAAATAATAAATACTTAATTTTAAATAATAACATTAGTTTTAGTAATTAAAATGTAGCAGTCAATAAAATTCATTTATAAATAAAATCTTAAATATTTTTTAATTTTAATTATTTATATTAATAAATATTTTTATAACAATTACGATAAAATTATTTACTTAATTAATTAATTTATCAACTATATATAATATTTTATTATTATCTATAATAAAGGTATAATTATATTGATATTAACAACTTAAAAATAGAAACAAAAAACTAAAAATTATAACTGAAAAATAAAAATAAAATTAATCAAGCCAAAAAGTCTTTAGATAAATATTTATATTTGTATTATTTGGTTTTTTTATGTAATTATAACATTATAAAATATTAGTCCTGTTCTTCAAAAACTGTATAAGATTTTAGAACTTTCTTTGCTCATTGCTCCATAAAAGAAAGAATAAAATTAAAAAAAGATATACTTTTAAAGGGGGTGTGGATCACCAGCGATACCAAATAAGGAATGGAATGATGATTTTTTAGAAATAGAATAAATAGGAAATAAAATAAAATATGTATTATTTATTTTGATTTATTTATAAAAATTTGTAATGTCATTGAAAATATAAATTTGAATTAAAAAAATAATTAATCAAAAATAAAAATATCAATTAATTCGCAATAACTACATTGTTATTCTTATAATAATAATAATTATTATTATTATTAATTTTATTATCATTATTACTTTTCTTCTTTTTATTATTATTATTTTTTATAATAATTAACTAATTATGTGATTTTCTTATATTACATATTCTATATGTTTTCTTCAACTAAAGAAAGTAATAATCTATTACCAAAAATATATCATGAATGGAATGATGATTTTAACCAAAAACCCATTAGGCTATTAAGTTTTGTGATGGTCCTGGACTACCAAGGATTAGGGAAGATAAATATTTTAATCCAAAAAAAGATATTATTATGGATTGTGATTAATTTATAGAAAGACTCTTTGCTTAGCCGCGTTGATGATGATGGGGTCAACTTCAATGTAGCCAGCAAAGCTGCCTCTCTACTCTGTACCTCTCGCTCTTGAAACATCTAAACTTAGTTCAAAATTTTTAGGTTTGATTATATATTACCATCTGTTAGATACTGATATCAATATATATATATATATATAGTATATGTTAAATTATTTATTATGGCGCACGATCTCAAAAATGCCGGACCTCGGATATAGTGAAAGCGGTGGACTTTCTTTTAGCTCGATGATGCAATAATTACCAGCCAAGAAATGTTTTTGAAATTGTCTCTTAGAGATAATGATGATTAGTGAAGGTGGTTATTCGTTTTAACCAAAACTTTTTAGCACAACAATCCCTTATGGTTGCTATCATCCATCAGACAGTGATACGTTTTTAAACATAATTGGTGCAGTTGTTTCGGAGGTTTTCGATTCGGGTTTAAAGGTGGTCTTTTCTTGGTTTCACCTGAATTTTAGCCTTTTAAGGCGGGTTTTGCGGTGGCTTTGGCACTGTATGCAAACCCCTTGCGCTTAACTAACCGTCTCGGTGTTGGGATTGACTGGTTGTTGTGCTAGTTTGGTCTCCTTGTTCGCTTGTTTGGTCAACTGTTCATGTTCGTTTTGTACAATTGAAGGCTTCAACTTTCAGCCTCTTTCGTACGTTTGACGTATACCCTACTTGCTTTTCTTCGTCTCGCTTTTGGTGCTAAACTCACTGTGATTGAAGGATGTCTGAGTTGTGATGTGCGTCACTGTAGTTTCATCTTGACCTTTGCGATTACGAGGAAGTATCGATGAGATGGGTTTGGGATTTGTAAGCCCTGTAACTGGTACTTGAGGGTTATGTTTTTGATGTAGTTTCAAACTGACGGTCTTTGAGGAGTTTGAGAGCTGGGAGCCCCAGCCCTGAATTGGCAATCCAGGATTTTCAGAGTTGTTTATCGCATAACTTCTCACTTCTTGGTTCTCATGAGCTTGTAGCATTTAGTTTGTGGAGTATAGATGAACTTAGATATTGGACACAGTTGATGAAGTAAGGATATTGATTCTGGGACTTATTCGTGATTTAAAGGTTTAGTGGTTAAAGCGAGGGATTGGATACAATGGGGAGCAATGGGATTGATCATCCTTTGAGAAATTCAGAAAATAGTGAGCTGTTCAAGCGCATGGAGCAAACAAATGATGATAATGATGTATTAGTGCCAGTTGAATTTAGGTCTTCAGATGAACCTTCAACAGCAAGCTCTCTTCAGGAAACCAACAAGCAGGTCACTTCCTCTCCTAGTCCTAGTAGAGGTTAGTTCCTGGGATCTCAATTGTAGTTTCCATTTTCTTGTTTCTTTTGTTCGCATGAAAATTGGTGTTTTGGAAACCTGAAAATCTCAAAAGGATTGTATGTTTATAATGAAGGAGTTTTGTGTCGAAAAAAGCCAGAGGTAACTTGTTTTGCCTGTACTGATCTTTCCCCGATTGAAATTCTATAATTATTTCACTTGTAATACAACATTTTTAGGGTAAATAAAAAACATAAATATCAACTTGCCTGAAGGACTTTGAGGAACAGCCGTCAATAACAAATTTGCAATGCATTCATGCAGTTTCCATCACATTTATGAGAGCTTATGTTGCAGAGTTTTCATCTGGTGTTACCTTTTATTATTTTTCATATGTAACTCTGAACAATCAACAATCAGTCAATTTTTTTTATCCTGACACTTAGCACTTTATAATTTGACCTACTTTCCAATTTTATTCCCCAAAGTTCATGTATATACTTTCTAATGTAAAAACGCTTGCTTTTGAAGGCTTGGATCACTGCATCACAGCACCTGTGGACACTCGCAGAAATTTGCTAAATAGTGACTATTATAGCATTATGTTCTGGAGATCAACGTCAGAGAAAAGGACTTCAAGGCATGACCTAAAACTGGATCGACTGTCAGAGCATGACAAGGTAATTAGGGTTTCTAATCTATGGATCTGCAAGATTCTTTACACATGACTATTAATATTTTCTTTTATCTTTGGCTTTTGGACTACATTCGAGGCATTATTATTGCTTGCTGTCGATGAACTTATTTATTGACTCAAAATCTGCTGCTTGCTACATTTCACATTGAGGCAGTGGTTTTCTGCTGTTTCATTTCCGTGTTCTGTTAACTAAGAGCAAAGTGGTATAGAATGTAGTCATACCAGATTTGTACTGTCTCACCTAGATAAATATAAATAACTATGTAAAATGAGTTGTCATCATTTGAAGACCATTGTTGAAGAACTTGCAATATGCAGCTTCAATCTTTTTTTTTTGTACTAAGCATGATTATTTCTTTTCTTTTCAGAAAAAGCTAATTGTGGAGTTAGTTAGGATCCAAAATGATGGAACCGTGGAAGTTGATATAGATAAAAATGATTCTGTTGCTTCAGAGTTACTAGAGCTTCGCCCTGATGAAGATGCATATTTTTATGTTGGTGACAACTCTTCCGGGTCAAAAAAGTCAATCCCGATATTGAATATTGCCATACTTGTTGTTGGAACAAGAGGAGATGTTCAGCCCTTTCTAGCTATGGCAAAAAGACTTCAGGTAGGTTCTAACAATCTGTTGATTCCTGTGGTGCATTGTCTTTGATAATTTATTTTTATTTTCATGTTGAATTTCATCTCATAGTTATCCTAAATATTCTATGCCTTAATGATGCTTGACTTCAAGTACCTCCTTTTTTTAAGAACCTGGTGGTCCTGCTCTATGCCATGGAATTGCTTTTACAAATATAAATTACTGCATTATCCTGGATGTAGCATTTCTGCTGCCAGGATCATGTTTATGTATTCCTTGTTTAGTCTATTGTTCAGTAGACCTGAATAAAGATCTCCATTTTCCAGTATGCTTTGATTACCTTCAAGTATTAATTGATGCAATTCTTTCTTGCAGGAGTTTGGCCACCGTGTTCGGCTGGCAACTCATGCAAATTTTGATGGTTTTGTGAGGTCAGCTGGTGTAGAGTTTTATCCCCTGGGCGGTGATCCTAGAGTTTTGGCAGAATGTAAGAGGCCGTGAATCTCTGTATTACATTATTCTTTCTTTAATGCATTCAAATTTTTTATGATGTCAACTCTGTTGGTGGACTTTCCTTCTGCCATGCAACTATATCGAGCTGGTGGCAAAATGCAGTTGTCCAATTGACATGTATCACTATGGTAAATTGTTACGGTCTAACTGTCCCACATCGATAATAAAAGAAACTAATGTGGAGTTTATAGGCTTATGAGCTCTCCCACCCTTAAAGCCAGCTTTTGGGGTTGATTCTCCCATAAGACTTGTAACAATTGGTATTAGAGCTAATACCACTCCAAGTCCTTGTGCCATGCCCATGGGTGGTGACGTCGGCATTGTAATGGTCCCCCGGGGTTAGAAAAGGTCTAGCACACAAGCAGCTCGTGGGTACATGGGTGGAGACGTTAGTATAGCAGTATTCATCCGAGGATAGAAAAGGTCTAGCGCATAGCTAGCCTGCCAGTGCCTGGGCTGCACAGCGTGATGGGATGTTACGGTCTAATTGTCCCACGTCGATAATAAAAGAGACTGATGTGAGATTTATAGGCTTATGCGCTCTCCCACCTTTCAAGCTAGCTTTTGGGGTTGGTTCTCTCATAAGACCTGTAACATAAATCTATAAAAGCTATAAATGGCTTGCCTGGGGCCAACATGTTAATGTTTTTATGTTTGGAGTGTGAATGATTCTAGAGCTTATCTTGACAATATAATGCCCAAATTAAAATGGCCCAAAAAGTTGACGTGGTTCCTTCCTATGTCCAACACCACGTACTTCATACTGCAATTCAATATTATATAACTCATATTGTTGGTTTCCATTCTAGATATGGCCAGGAATAAAGGTCTCATACCATCTGCACCAGGAGAAATTTCTATCCAGAGGAAGCAGCTGAAAGCCATAATAGAATCCCTACTCCCAGCATGCATGGAACCAGATATGGAAACTGGGATACCTTTTAGAGCGCAGGCAATCATTGCAAACCCTCCTGCTTATGGTGAGTTAATTCAGTTTAGATGTGCCAGTTTCTCCTTGGTTGGTTGTATTGCTTCTTTCTTAAAGAAGGATGTTCTGGTTGGGACTTAAGCTTAAGGAATCTCCTCATTAATAACAGCAGTCTATTGTTATTCTCACTGAGCTTTCACATATGTTTGAAATAATTAATGTATTCCATTTAAGACATCTGTTTGGGTTGAAGCCTTATTTAACTTAGCAGTGCGGCCACATGGTAGTAAACAAAAAGGAACAGTATTTTTCTAAATTTGATTCATGTGTTGCTTGATTTTAGATTATGTAACGATCACTTGAATAGTATGGCTGCATGACTGGTTTAATTCGTATCAATATGTGAAGGCTGAACCTAAAGGCAGGGAAGGAAAACTTTTATTATGGGTTTGGGGACTAATCTGCTTCACTTGTTGACCCTCAACTCTTCTCAGTAACATTCTATATGTTGTCTTGAATTCAGATGTTCTAGAAGTTAATTTTTTATGCATCGATATTATATGATAAAGTGTCATACGTGATATTCTGACTGGCAACTTTTGTTACAGGACATGTGCATGTTGCTGAAGCTCTTGGTGTACCAATTCATATGTTCTTCACAATGCCTTGGACGTGAGTTTTAATAGTAATTTTCCACGTATGAGAATATCATTACAGGCATTACTTGAAACAATAGGATCATTAACTCAAAACTTTTAGTAGTTGAATCCTTTGTGCGGAATAAAATCTGATGGAAATTAAAAATCATGATCTCTGACTTCTGAGCATTGTCTAAACTAGATTACAAAAGCACAGTATCTTTTTAGTTTTGAATTTATGCTGGTATAGTTCAATGGTGATGTTTTAGCATGAGTTGTTCAAAATTTCAAAGATAATTCACATTAACACATATGAGGAAGAGATTGATTATAAAGTCTAGAATTGCTTTATTTCATAAAATTTCCTTGAGATACACCATTCTTACTTCTATTGTTGATAGGCAGGCCAACATATGAATTCCCTCATCCTTTTGCCCGTGTACCTCAGAGTGCTGCTTATTGGGTATGCTCTTGCTTGATTCAATAACTTCTCTAATTTATGTTCCTATGTTGGTGACCTGTAAACTTATGTTACCCTCCATTATTCCATCTGCTGGATTCAGCTTTCTTATATTGTTGTGGATTTGCTGATATGGTGGGGAATCAGAGGACATATAAATGACTTCAGGAAAAGAAAGTTAAAGCTTCCCCCTATTGCATACTTCAGTATGTACCATGGATCCATCTCGCATTTGCCAACAGGTTATATGTGGAGTCAACATCTTGTGCCCAAGCCCAATGGTAAGGATCTATTTATCTTTTCCTTATTCCTTTCTTTTTCCTGCTATATTGAAGATAATCTTCTGTAGTTCTTTTTGTCCAAGCATGGCAGTAGCTGTTATTATCTTCTTTTATATAGATTCTTGCTAAGCCCATGTTTACAAATGTTGCAGAAACTGTACAGGATTGATGTATCTTTAGTCCTATCTAGGTTATCTGTTTCTTTGGCATATGAGATGGATTGTCGAGATGATAGTACTTCTGTTTCTTCAAACAAAAATCAGTAGCCTAAGTACTTCTGTTTCTTCAAACAAAAATCAGTAACCTAATGGAGAACTTGGTGGTTTCACCCTTTACTTCCAGGGTCTATGTTGCTTTCCTTTTTTTTTCCGTATCACTTATTGATATGCATTGATATGCTTTTTGGTTCTGTGTCTTCCGCCATTGGAAAGAAAGTCTTGATGGTGTTGATAAAATCTAAGATTATAGATGTAATTGTTAGATGATTAATTCATATTTAGTGGCAAATTTTGAACCAGAAACAGTTTATAGTTTTAGCAACTGAACCAGGACATAATGATGATTAGGTATTTCAATGGATAAGTAGGTGGATTATTTAGATTCATTTGAGATGACACATCATTAGTCTTATTAAAGGTTTCAGGAGGTGAACCACTTAGCTATACAGATGTCACCTGCTTAGAAAGTCTTGAAATAATCATTGTTATGGGTTAATTCACATTAGTTTTAGGGATGTATATGGAATGATTGGCATCTGCTTCATGTGTCCAGCATCTGATGACATCTAATCTCAACTGGGCAGTTGAATCTCTTTCTGAATCTAAACTCTGTTTCAAAGCAATTGGAATCTCATTCTTAAGCCTCTTTCATGTTATTGCTGACACTGATTGCTAACTTTTTTAGCAGTCACATTAGTGGCTAATTTGACAAAGTATCTGCAGATTGGGGTCCTTTGGTTGACGTTGTTGGTTATTGCTTCTTGAACAATGGTTCAAATTACCAACCTAAGGAAGAATTCACGCAGTGGATTCAGAAAGGAACACCACCTATATATGTTGGATTTGGTAGCATGGTATGGTCATTTCTCTACTCTTGCAGTAATATTTGTACCCTTTTACTCACTTCCTCCTGAAGTTGCCAATTTCGTTTGATGATTTTCCCATCTCTTTCTTCTCCTGTGTTAGTAGGCTTAAATGTAGAATTTTTGTTTCAACTAAACCCGTGTAAGGTGACCTTGAATACTGTATGTTTCATGAGATAGTAGCCTGATGGTAAACCGCTAGTAGTCAAACCTAAGTGGATTTTTCCCTGTTATGGCTTATTTATTCCCTTTTATTCCTCCACTTAGCTCGCCACTCTATTGTATGATTACTAAAGTTGGCAGGTATACTGTTTTTGGATAATTAACTTCTGTTGAGGCTATGATTGAAACTATTTATTTATTGATTCTGAAGCCTCTTGAAGATCCTGAGAAAACTACAAGCATAATATTGGAAGCATTGAAAGAAACTGGACAAAGAGGAATAATTGATCGAGGATGGGGTGATCTAGGCAATAGTGAGTATATTTTTTTCAACTGTAAAATTTCATTTATTAAGTCCGTGGTTACTAATTGTTAATGGATCTTATCCATTGGTTAATTTCAACCGGTCAATTCTGTTTTTCCACTTTGCCCCTTTTTCTCTACCTTTTTTTTTTTGGTTGGAGATACCCTGCTAAACTGTTAAAAGCCCAATATGAAAGTTGAAGTAGAGGCTTTAAAGGAGACATGCTTTATTTACATTCCCAAATCCATATATATAGGGCATGCTATTTCCTTATCTATGTCTTTGCGACAGGATTTGTTTATAGCCCCTGGGATTGGCTTAAGGATGCTTCAGTTTCTTGATCAATTTGCTTGACAGAAGTTATTGACGTGTGATATTCTAGATGCATAAGCTAAAAATAATTTTAGGTTTAAGATCGGTCTTCTTTTTGAAATTCCTGATTCTCATTTCAAATTATCATAAGAGGACAATACATTTTGAAAGCAGAATGCTAATTTTCGGTTTGATAGTGAAATAATCGCTTAATTCAGTTTTGGAGAAAAGACTACTGGATGTTACTGTATCATAATTAATATTGTTTAATAACTATTGCTACGAAGCTCCAACATGTCATGATTCGGAATGAGCCCAGGAAAAGTCTGTACAACATGTTGAATGAAAAAAGTAACTCCAATATGGTTTCTCTTTTGATTGTTGCAGTTACAGAAGCTTCTGACAATATCTTCCTTTTGAAGGATTGCCCGCATGATTGGCTGTTTCCGCAATGTGCTGCAGTGGTGTGTTTTGTTGCTGTTCTTATTGTTTGTCCCTGTTTATGCATTCTGCCAGAGCCCTGGTGTGGTGTTTATGAAATAATTCAGTGACCACGAATTGGAAATTGCCTTGTTAAAACACATGCAGGTCCATCATGGTGGTGCTGGAACTACAGCAACTGGACTAAAAGCTGGGGTAATCAAATCTTTTCATTGTTTTGCGTATTTCTATCGACTGCAATTGCATGTGAATGTTTAAAACATCAAACTTTAGATAATAATTGTCATAAATTTCTATGGGGAATGCTCAGAAGATGTTACATTGGAGAACTTATTTATGTTTTGGATCAACTGTTGGTAATATCTTGATATATTTCCTCGTAATTTTGTTTTTAGATTTTGCAATTTAACCTGGATTTCTGTCGAATTCATTTATCACAGTGCCCAACAACCATCGTGCCATTCTTTGGGGATCAGTTCTTTTGGGGGGACAGGATACATGAAAAGGATCTAGGACCGAAGCCAATACCAGTATCTCAACTCAGTGTTGAGAACCTGGCAAATGCAATAACATTCATGCTCCAGCCGGAGGTAATTTTATGTGTGTAATTTTTGGATCCATCGACTTAAAGAACTGTAATTTTAAGGACAACATAGTAGGTGGTAAATGGTTTGCTGAGAAAATTGCTAGGGGTCCTCTTGTACACAGCGACTCCCTTTCGACACTGGGGAACTAGAACTGACACTTCCTATATGTTTCGACACTGGGGAACCAGAACTGACACTTCCTATATGTTCTTCAGAGTACCATAAGATATGTTCTTGCAAGACACAGCAAATCATGCTTTTAAGGGCAGAAAAATGTCCACCATAACTGCACGGTTTAGGTCCTCAGCAATTAAAACACTGTTAATATTATTTGATTTATTCCATAACTGTATTATTGACGTGCTGGAGGTGATTGCAGTACTTAGAACACATAAAGTGAGATCTTGTCAGTTGCGTTGATGCGCAAGTGCATTATTTTTCTTCTGAAGTTTGTATTGCGTCAGGTTAAATCACGAGCAATGGAATTGGCAAGACTGATAGAAAATGAAGATGGAGTTGTTGCTGCAGTTGACGCATTTCATCGGCATTTGCCTGCTGAACTACCTTTACCCAACGTATCTCCGGATGAAGATGAAAATCGGAACCCCGTGGACATATTTTTTACCCAGCTTGGAAAGTGGTGCTGCTTTGCCTGTGGTTCATAGGCTTCGTGTTGTATAGAAATCCTTTTTCTTTTCGTCACAGTTTTTGGTAATTTTTTTCAAATCTTGCTAGTGTGTTGTGTCATTTAGGCTTATTATTTCATTCATTGCATTAGTGGTTTCATTTTACGGTATTGAGTGATAGTCCAAAATTACAGAGTAGAAATGCATTCTCACATATTGTACAACAATGTTTTGGTTTGTTACACTATAGCAATATATGGCAAAGTGGGAGGGATAATTGTTTGGAATCAGCCTGTGGGTTGTCAAATGTCTTTCATCTTGTTAAGAATTTTATTGGGGGAATACAATTATTTTCTTGTGTTAAATCTTTCTTTTTCCATCTTTCATGACTTCTTTAGTATTTTCCAGTTATTGACATAAAGAGTTTTTGCTGCAAGATGTAAGATTCAAACAAATCACAGCACAAGACTAGCATTTATCATGTCAGATTATCAAGAGTAGGTAGATACCAGAAGCGTACTTGAATTCATGGAGTAATCACGTATAGGATGATGCAGTTTGTATTGATCTAACAAGAAATATCGTTAGGTTGCCTATTTTTTCTCTTAATGGGATGAGAGAAAAAGAAAACTTTTTCCGTTTGGTTGGCGGGAAAGTAAAGTGAATTT
>JANSVB020000033.1:5910147-5924258 GCA_025504935.2 Erythroxylum haughtii
AACCTTATCCTTAACTAATATAGAATTTTTTTCAAACAATTCACATGAAAAGAGGGAAATAATAATAATAATAATAATAATAATTAAGGGAAATAATAATAATAATATTATTATTTCCCTCTTTTCATGTGAATTGTTTGAAAAAATTTTATATTAATTAAAGATAAGATTAAGTACTACTAAACTTCTTTATAATTAAGTTTAGATGTAAGATACCTATTTAGAAATTTTGGCAACTTTATAGATCTCAGTAATAAGAAGGAAAATAATTGAATAGAGGAACTCTCGAACATTTGGCAATTCTACGTGAATTTTTTTTAAAACGTTATTGTTGTTGTTATTATTATTTTGGATAAATTTAATTTATAAAAATTAAAATTAAAATTATAAATCGAGCGTATTTTAATCTGATTAGACAGATTCGAGGTTAATAATCATAAAAATATAATGTGGAATGTAAAAATGAAGTACACGGGCCATGGGGCAGTAAACAGTCATAGAGAACGTGGCTTGAATCCAAGATAAGATTGTCTAGTCTCGTAAAACCATTCTCATTTAATTGATAAACAGTTACACGCGCTTCTTCAAACTTTTCAAATTCTCCCTGACGCAACACGGTGTTTATGGATAAAGCGAGTGTGTGTGATTATCCACTCGCGAGAGATTAAAAAAGCAGTAATTGAAAATAATAAACCTTTTTTAAATAATCTATAAACCTTAATTTAAATTCATCATGATCTGTCCCGATCGGCAGGGAATAACCACAGCCGTTAGATAACGAAAATGGTGGTGCATGAAAGATTAATTTAAACCACAGGATTAAGGCGTGTCGGTGGTTCACGGCTGGGATTGCTTTAGTGACGGCACTCCATGAGGCGGATTGGGCCTATAAGTAGAGGATCGAACTAGCCCATAGATCGTGCGAGCTTCAGCTTTCTGTGTCTTCTGTATCTCGGAGAACAGTCGCGATCGAGTAGCGTTTGTGGTGACCTCTTCTAATTTCAATCTTGAGGTTTGTATGAATCAAGGGCTCGAGGCGCGAGATCCGGTTTTGAATTGGAATCTGGAGGATAAACCTGGGGTTATAGGGTTTAGTGACACGTTGACTCGTGGTTTCTTGGGGTGTTGATCGTGTCGACGCGCTTATTTAGCTTCGATTCGATCTAGGGTTTTCAGTTTCTGGGGGTGTTTTTGATTCGAAGTGGGCTTAGGGTTTTTCTTCTAGTAAGTATTTATCCTTGATCTTTGGTATCTTTTCTCTTCTCTTTTTCTTGACTTCCCCTAATTCGGATAATCATTGAAGGTCTTGCTGTATTTTTGTCGGTTATTTCTCATTTTGTATGGGTTTTCTCTGCCTTTCAATTTAGAGTTGGGGTTGAATTTGAATTTGCGAACTTTCGCTGATTGGGGCTTAGTAGAACTTGGAATTGTTTGTATATTTGTAATAGCTAAAAAAGGAATCCTGATGCGTGAGTTATTGGCCACAATAAGGAGAGAAGATGTTTGGAGTTAAGTGAAGCTTTTTGCTTTGGAATTTATTACGAACTTGGATACATCTGCGAGAAAAAGGAACTGTACTGGATTGTATTTGAAACATTTTTTTTTTCTGGTCTCATTCATTGAACTTCAAAGGACCCCAAGTAATTGGGTATTCTTGTGAACCAGTAACTTGGCCTTTTCATGAATCTGGAATTTGATATTGAACTGAAGGTTAAACAAAAACTTTCTAAGTTGATATGTGCAGTTACTGGAAATTAATCTTATGGCGCCAACTGTTCCTATAGAGTTTGCTGGACAGAAGGAATCGAAAAAGTGTTGGCTGTCACGACCAATGGGGAAATCACGGAAATATTCCAAAGGACATTCCTCTGGTTTCGTTCCCAACTACCGGCATGTGGTTGAAACAATGGACGAGTACGAGGGACTTGGGAGCTCAGGACGAGTTGACACTGAGATGACAGTATCCCAGGATTCCTTTGCCCCCAAGAGGAAATGTATTAGTCTGAATGCAGATGGTTTTGACAGTTTTAATGTCTCAATGAAAGTATTGTCATTGTCAAAGATGTCAAGGTCAGAGAGGAAAGCTTTAAAACTAAGGTTACAAATGGAACTTGAACACACTAGAGCCCTTCTGAAGAGAGTAGCTTCTTTGACCACACATTCAGTTAAATTGTCGCCCTCTAATGATATTCGCAGTTGTAGTGATGGCCAAAAGAGGCCTCCATTAGAGGATTTAAGTAGATCTACCGCAGCATCAGCACTGTATAGTAAGAAATGGGCTCCTTCTGGTCGTAATGGGGCCAAAATGGAAAAGGGTACTTATAGGCGTATTGAGCAAACAAAACTCGCTGCACCGGTTACTGCTTCTATGGCTATGTTGATGAAACAATGTGAAGCATTGTTGAAACGGTTGATGACCCATCAGTATGGTTGGGTTTTTAATGAACCAGTTGATGCGATAAAATTGAACATACCTGATTATTACACAGTTATCAAACACCCAATGGATTTGGGAACGGTGAAGAGAAAAATTGCTTCAGGTCAATATTCAAATCCAGTAGGGTTTGCTGCTGATGTCAGACTAACTCTCTCAAATGCAATGAAGTATAACCCTCCCGGAAATGAAGTCCATATCATGGCAGAGACGCTTGGTAAGTGTTTTGAAGTGAGATGGAAAGCAATAGAGAAGAAGTTTCCTCTAGTTGTTGAGGTGGAATCAGAGCAACCAGTACCTGGAGTTCATGTGGAGACGATGGTGGATATGCCGCCTGCAAAGAAGAAAAAAACTTCACAATGTGAAAATGAAAATATATCAGAGCCTGTTAGAGGGGTTATGAATACTGAACAGAAGCACAAACTTGGCACAGAATTGGAGACATTGCTGGGTGAATTGCCTGAAAGCCTCATTGAGTTCCTAAAAGAGCATTGCTATAGTGCTGATCAGTCTGGCGAAGATGAGATTGAGATTGACATTGATGCTCTTGGTGATGATACATTGTTTAAATTGAGAAAGCTTTTGGATGACTTTTTGCTGCAGAAGCAGAAATACTTGGAGAAAGCTGAGCCATGCGAAATGGAGGTATGATTGTTTCTAGTTCCCTCTTCCATATTTACTTGCACTTTGTTTCTACTTTCCTCTTCCATATTTACTTGCACTCTGTTTTCTGGAGTTTTTTTTTGCTCTTTGGCTATTTGCATTGTTTCTGTGCAATGCTCATGTGTGCAGAACTGATTGCTGACATGGTTTTCGTTATTCAGCTTCATAACGAATCTGGGTTAAGTAATTCATCATTGCAACCATGCAAAGGTAATTCAACTCTAAATTAATGCATATTAAGGTTGTAGGAAGTACAAGTACTTCCAGCATGTCAATTTGTTTCCAGTTTTAAAAATATAATGTTTTATTCAGGCAATGATTCTGTGGATGAAGATATAGATATTATTGGTGGAAATGACCCTCCATTTTCGAGTCATACACCAGCAGATATAAAAGAAGACACAAGCTGCAGAAACAGTAAATCCAATGGTTCAAATAGCTCCAGTGGTGGATCAGGTTCTTCATCCAGTTGTAGTTCTCTGTTAAAATCCTGCTCATTTTTTTCTTGGGATCTAGTGTGTAGTCCCATAAAATATTCCTTGCATGAATATAATAATGTGTGGGATTGAAGAACGATAAGATTGTGGCTTTATCTGTAACATATTATTAGTTGCCACATGTACTAATACCTTTTTGGAAAAGTTCTACTGTTTTTGGGGATTACCTGTCCCGTTACTTTATGCCTAGCATCCATTCATTCAATTTCTGTGGGCCTATTTATTAGATGGATGGATACTCATAATAGGCATAAAGTAATAGGAACAGTTGATCTATTCCTATTTGGGGGACATAAATTTGGGCAAAAATTTAAATATGGTAGGATTATTGCTAATTTCCCTCTTCTGTAGCTTTCAAGTTGATGATTTTTTTTTTCAGATTCAGATGCTGGGAGTTCATCTGGCAGTGATTCAGATGTGGATAAAGCTTCAGTTCCTACTCAAGCTACACAGGTATATTTAAATTTTGGTGGATTATTATAGCCGGATAATAAAACGGCGGGCCATCACGGAAGACCAGACTAAAATATTATGCTCTCTCGTGTTCCTCCTCTTTGCCCTTGTTGCTTGCTTGGTTTTTTGGCTAACATCTTTCTATTGCTCTTAAGGATAATGTGCAATCAGGAGAAATTGTTGCCCAGAAAAGAAATGATCTTGGAGACTCAAGCATACAAAAAAGTGAGGTTTCTAGTTCTACAAGTTGTTCCTGGACTTTATTTGCTATCTCTATACCTTCCTTTCTAACTTTTTTTGAAGACCAATTCTAATTGATACCTTTTCTTGTTCAGAATCTCTGAGTGAATTGCCTCAAGATGAACTGAGTTCCCAGGGTGAGCTAATTACAGAGGGGGGTCACCATAAGGAGGGTAAGCATAAAGGCATAGAATTTTTGCTGTTATTTCTTTTAAGGCATTGTCTCACGTGTGTGACGCTATACTATTGTAGCGGGGAATGCTCCACCTGATAGGCGCGTCTCACCAGAAAAGCTTTATCGTGCAGTTGAAGTGAGAACTCGATTTGCTGACACCATTCTCAAAGCTCGAGAAAAGGCACTTGTGAAGGTTGCTCTCTGAATACTGAAGATGGGCTTTTTTATCTCTTTAATTGTGCAGGGTTGCTACTCCTATTATTTTTCCTGGCAGCTGATCTTTTCACAAATTGACATGTTGAGTTTAGGGTGACAAGCGGGATCCTGAGAAACTTCGAATGGCGAGGGAGGAGCTTGAGCGGCAGCAAAAAGAAGGTTTTGAAAGTTTCTAATTATGATATTCCAAGTTATTTTGATAGTTTTGGATCTTTGAAACATGACCAGCTCATATTTGATATCAGAAAAGGCATGGTTACAAGCAGAGATCAAGGCTGCTGAAGAAGCCCGGAGGAAAGCTGAAGCTGCAGCGGCAGCTGAGGCAAAAAGGAAGAGGGAACTGGAGAGAGAAGCTGCCCGTCAGGCATTGCTACTGGTGAGATTGAGATGTCAGTTTCGCAATTATGATTTCAAACCCTTTTGGTGTTGCAACTCAGGTTTTTCCGCTTACGTGCAGATGGAGAAAACTGTTGATATCAATGAGAACAGCCATTTCATGAAAGATTTTGAAATGTTTACGGCAGCTCAAGATGAGGAGGCTCCAAGTTTGACGGTGGAGACCAGTTCCGATCATTCTAAGAATGGGTTGGCCAGTTTCAAGCTTCAGGGGAGTAGTAATCCGTTGGAACAACTTGGATTATACATGAAAGAAGAGGAAGAGGAAGAGGAAGAGGAAGAGGAGGAAGTTGATCCTCCTCAGAGTCTTCCTGACTCAGCAAAAGATATTGAAGAAGGTGAAATTGGTTGATTTAAGCTGTAGTGAAATGGTGGTACTGAGAACCTTGAAGTGCGGCTGTGGCTCTGCTTCCCAATTGTTCACCTTTCAATGGTCAACTGTGGCTGCAAAGGACGCTAAGAAAAAATCGAGATCCCTGGCAAGAAAACGTCGCCAATCAGTCAAATAGGCTTGTAGTCTGGTCGGCTGTATATTCTGGTATTGATTTCCCACTTTGGTTTGGGATGACATGGGCACACGGTGCCCACTTTCACTGGTTGCATAGAGAAATGGGCTAATGGTCCCAGAATTTTCTTCTTCTTGGGAATGTAAAAGGAGAGTTTTTTGGACCATGCCAATGGATGGTACGAGGTCTTTTCACTGCGTCTGAAACAGACTGGATGGAGATACGGTGGATTCTTGTCAGATTATGATTGGATATGGGCGAGTACACAATTCCTGAGAGTTTGAGCGAAATCCAGAGTTTCAGTGCATAATCATACACGTAGAATTTAGATTCAGATATTAACTAAATAGGATTGGAAAAGGCTGACCACTGAAGATATCAAAGTTTTAGAGGAATGCCTTACGTACATATCAAAAGTACCTGATTCCCATTTCAACAAAGGTCAGTTGGTTACTTGTTAAAAAGTTAATTTGTAAATATCATTTTGTAACGTTTAAACGGAATGGTGGAACTCAGCTTTATAAAGACTATAAGTTGGTGGTTAAATGTTTAGGATTCATAAGGGTCAATTTTACCATATAATGTCCAAACCTTGGTCAGTGAGATGCTGGACCTTTGATCTCAAGTCTCGACAGTACTGGTTAGGAGCTTCCTGCATTTAGATTTGTGGCTCCAAGTTCCTTCCCCACCCCCAATCTGCTCAGATGCTTGGTTTGGGAAACAAATCTCTTGTTTGTTGTAGCTTATAATAAGTGTATACTCACACGTCAGTCTTCAAACATTCCCTCATCCGAGATTCCAAGAGACTCGGTGCCATTAACAATGGGATGATTTGAAGCTTCAACACTCAACTCACTTAACATGCTAAAATCAATGTCATCGTCAGAGTCATATTCTTCCTCGTCTTTACCCTCCTCACTACCATTTTCCTCTATACCTCTTTCAGCCTCTCTCTGCTTTGCTTCCTTGGCACGAGCTTCTCTTTGCATCCGCTGCTCGATGGCATCCTCGTAGGACATCTCATTCCACACAACACCCTTCCCCACAATAGATTTGTTGTGAGCATCCAACATCCTCTCTTTTCGACTCTTTTCTGAGTTTTTGGGTTCTCCCCAGTAATCATACCGATATAAAGGATTTTCTGGATCATACTGGTCCTTCCCAAAAAAACTTGCTGGCTTATACCTTCCTGGCTCTTCCAGTGGCAGACCAAGAGCTTGACGGCTGTAAGAAGTCGCGCAGGCTTGATCAGTGCAAAAACATAATACAGTGGCTGATCATTAGCTATGCAAATGCAGTATATATGAGAGGACACAGATAAAGAGTAGTAACATTTTGCATCTACTAGCAAAGGAAATTGGTGGGTAAAAAAGTGTACCAGCTTATGTCTCTAATCAAAGCTTCTCTCTCCTCGAATGATCGACGCCAATGTAATAAGTCATATTCATCCATTTCAATGTTTCGCCTCATCTTGTAAATCTTATATTTCTCGCCCCTCGCAATAGCTTCACTTCTCAGTTTATTATGATGCTGCAAACAGATAGACAGAACTAGAGCTAAGGAAACACACTAAAATGTAATTGGCATCTTCAGAAAGAACATTCAGCATATGAGAAAATGTTTAGCAGGATCACTGAAATATGCTGCAGAGGTTATGCTTTACATATCCATTTATGATCTTGTGTAACTTATTAAACAACATGCCATAAGAAAATTCCAGCTCAAGTTCTTGAAATCCTAACTTTGAACAAAAGAAAAGGAAAAGCATGGCACACCTGAAAAGGACTAGTATCAAACATTTAGAATTTTCGTTTTGTTCAAATCCAGCAATGAATCTAGACCACTAGACCAAGAGGACAATCACGTTTGCACACCCTTCCAATATGAGAGATGAGAATACAGCATCTCACATAAGGTTTTATCCAAGATACAGGAAACATGTACAAAAAACCAATGGTTCCATTGTTGCATTAACTACATAAATAATCATGGTACCACAGAAAACACAACTTTCATAGAATTAACATCGGGAAACTAGAATATAGCTGACCTCACGCTCAGCTAAGGCAGCCTCCAGATCAAGCTCCTTAACACTTTGTTTCTGCCAAGAAACACAAAAAGTGTTAATTTGTCAAAAGATAACTTGGTGCAATGTCATCAGAATAGTTCTCACCAAAATAATTTTAGGTGCTAATTTTTTCTTGTAATACACTTTTGTATGTTCGATACTATTTTCTTCATCAAAATCACCATCATCGGTCAATTCAGATATCTTTTTTCCCTTGTACTTGTCAGGATTCATTTCCCAATCATCCACGATCATTTGCTCAGCAACATGAATTTGCCAGAGCTTCATATAAAACAACAAACCCAAAGATAAGTCTGTATTCATCTCACTAACAAACAGGAGGAGAAATAGATAGTAAAATATCCTGAGTTAGTAGGCCAAAAAGAAGGAAAACTATCTACTTAGAACCACACCTTGTCAACATAAGGGTGATTGGACAAAAGAGGTTCCTCTTCTGGTTTTATTTCTGGATCTTTTCTGGGAACAGGAGGCCTTCCACAATCACGCTGCACTAGAAAGATAATCAATTAGAGGCATGTAAGAAAATCATGATAACGAAGGAATAATCTCAGATGTTAGAACTTTTACTTAATTTATTTTAACAAATTATTAAGTGAACACAGATTAACATGAAAAGTTTCGGCAACATATAAATGTTTCCGAAATGATTTTTAGTAGAACACTCAGTATCTCATCTCTAACATTAATTATACAAAAGGAATCCCAATACTCTAATAAAACAAATTAGTTGAAAGTAAATAACTCAGGGTAGAACAGCACTAATAGTAGTGGAACTTGCTCAACCCATGAATAGAGTCAACTTCTTTTGGTATCATACCTCTCAAGTAGTTTACAAAAAGTTTGGGAAGATTCCATTAGTAGTACTACAAAATGATGAAGTAGAAATCAAGATCCTACTTGTACTAATATCATCAAAACATGTTCATTGAAACCATTATCCAGGAGGTTAACTTGGTTCAGGGCCATATTGTCTTAGTTAACCTTGAATATTTGTTGATAAAACTTTATGAAAATGTGTCAATCCATGTAGCAAAGCTAAGAATGTTTCAGTATAGAAACCGTAAGGGAAATGGTGTCAAATTGCAAGCTGAAGAAGGAAATATACAGACCCTTAATTCGTCAAGATTAGTATCCTCATCACGGTGGAATATTGGCGGAAATTCAAACCTCTTGAAGCTGGAAGAGTAAATGAACTTATCAAAATATATAGGCAACTAGATTAAGAGGAATACATTTAAATCATCATCATCAAACTGAACAACCCTAGTCATACTAACAAGAACAATCGCTAGCCCACCTTTTCATTATTTTTCATTATTTTTTCCTGGTTAACTAGAGAAACAGGCATGGCCCACATAGTCCTCTTGTGCAAGGCCATTTAGATTTTGATGCGTGAAACCAACAAGAAGCTTTTCACCGAGTATCATAGAATTTACAGAGTGATAAACTGATAACATGCAATGATCTTACATACATAAGGTGATCTATGTTGGGATCAACAAAACGCATTTCAATAGGAAAACGAAAACGGTAAGGATCTCGCTTTGCCTGCAAAAAAAAAAGAAAAAAGAGACATTCTAATAGAGCTCATTAACAGTAAGGACTGGACTTTAGACATATATTGATAAAATATATGCTGTATCATGTACTAGAAAGAGAAAATGCTCACCAGAATTTCAACAATTACGTGCATTCCAACTTTTATATGATGGCGGATCCAAAACCAATCATTACCTATAATAGGGACCCACCTAAAACACATGCACAACTATCAATAGTGTCTAAATTGCTCAAGTATAAGAACTTCCAAATACAGTTGAGCAATTTGGAAACTAAACAACACAATTAAACAAACAGAAGTAGAGAGAAAGCCATAGTTCATCGTAATTACCCATCATATACACCTCCAATGTCGACAAAGGCTCCTTGATACAAGGCAATAGTGGTCACTTTTCCATAACAGATCTGCAACAGAAATTACTCACAGTGTTAACAACTAGGTGTCTATGCTAATTTAAATTTGTATAAGCCAGCCATCCAGCAGTGAGTAGAGTTCCAGAAGATATGCCTCTGGATACAAAGACTAGCAGGCTTTCTAAATGCTAACTTTATAGCCACAATTGCATTGCAACTTGCCCCTAGATGTCAAATATGCAGAACCTAACTAGTTTTGAAATATTCAACTGCTAGGATCAGTCCAACACAGAAGGTTCTTATCATATTAGGACTCAGGTATTCCTATTACCCTATATTCCTTCCTATAACAATCATGGCATCAGAGTACCCTGTACGTGCCTCCTCAAACGCAACCTATTAACAGCTTAAAGTTTCAAATTGAAAATAACTTGAACCCTCTCCATTAGAAAAACGGTTGATGAATTACCTGTCCGGGGTAAAAAAATGGAAGCTCATACTGCAAATAACAAAAACAGACCATGATAAGCATCTTTCAGTCAATATGATTAACAAAATAAATGAACAAAAACTTCAATTTTAATTTACCATGCCTTCTTTGTAGTCTTTGCCCCTTTTCCTTCTACCCGGATAATAATCTTGGTCATGCTGCATTAACACCAAAATTTTCCAGATTAGTCTCCTAAAATATTGTCAATCTTATTCCAGCCTATCATTCCAACAAAGATATTCCTACCACAACTTAGAAACTAAAAGGAATTGTTTGTCATTTCCATCAATCTCCAAGATTTTAAAACACAGACACACATACACAAAAAACATAGGCACCAAACTGTAAACTAATTCAAGCCAAGACCTCAATTCCATTGCCAACTATTAAAAAATATGGCCAAAGAACTCCATATAAAGCCAAATTGAAAACTTCCCTTCTACTTATTTTTGCCAAAGATCATATATTAAGTGACAATTACTCAACAGAAGACAGCCAGATTTAACCCTCTGAATTTTAAATCCGTAAAAGGAGCATGAAACATCAAACCTTTATTGTATATGTTTCCTTTGGAAGCCTTGAAATTCTAATTCAAAACTGGAACTTTATCCTTTGTCTGACACAATATTATAATTCTAATAACCCATTCAAAAGAATTAGATTATAGTTATTGTTACCGTTCCAAACAACTCAAGTTTCATTAAAATGACCTCAAATTGCAATTCCAACTCCAAAAGAAACTTCAAAATGAGAAAATGAAAATGGATAGTTTGGTTCATTTCAACACCTTATAAGACTCCTCTTCCAATCTATCCTTGTTGAAATCAACCCATTCAGTGTATTGCTTCAAAAACACCTTAT
Source organism: Erythroxylum haughtii (assembly GCA_025504935.2). Lineage (NCBI taxonomy): Eukaryota > Viridiplantae > Streptophyta > Magnoliopsida > Malpighiales > Erythroxylaceae > Erythroxylum > Erythroxylum haughtii. Next base: position 5,921,082 of record JANSVB020000033.1, read on the forward strand.
ATCTATCCAAACACAAATCGTCAATCTCTGAAACTGCTTTACTCTCCAAATCCTCCAAGCACACTCTCATAGACTGCATTTTATGTGATTCCCTAATAAACTCCAGCTCCTCTCTGTTCACCTCCCATCCTATGGGAGGCCAATCCCTAGGCGCCACGTGTCTCACTGCCAACGGTGCAGCCCAAACCGTCTTCAACGGCTCCGGAATCTCACCCTGAATCTCAAATTGCTTCATGTACCACTCCTCCTCTGTGAGACCCATTTCTTTGATCTTCTTCGCTCTGTGCTTCGGGGACAGCATTTTGAATGCTTCGATTGCCTCTGGTGACTGAAGAGGAACTTCCTCGCCTTCATCGAGAGATTTTCTGGCGAAATCGGCCTCTGGCGTGAGGATTTCTTCCCATGGAGCCCAATCACGATCGACCCAGTTCTTGCGTCGAGCTTCGTCTTCGGTTTCTTTATCTTTCCGGCCGAATGTTTGGATAAAATCGTCGTCGACCGGAAACTCGTCAGAGCTGAAGCAATTGGTGGTGGTGGTGGTGGAGGACAAGGAGGGCTGAATTACGGTTTTGGTGAAGAAACGAAGACACTGTAAGTGGTGGCTTAGGTGTTGGTGATCAGGGTTTAAGGGTTTAGGAAAGGAGAAGAAAGCAGGGCTTTGGAGGTTTATCATTTTGGCATGAATGATGAAAGAGTGAGTGCTGCTGTAGCATACTTAGCATGGCTTTTGTTTTCTCGAACGGATAATGTTTGGTTTTTTGAAAATTTTTATATTTAATTTCTATTAAATAACCTTGTTTGTTTTTATTTTTATTTCTAATTTTTGTTTTTATTTTAAAATTTAATTTAAAAACTGTTTTTGTTTTTTTCAAAAATTATAAAAACTATATAGAATTTGTTTTCTGCTTCTATTTTTTTTCGTATTCAGATTTACGATCAACAAAATATATATTATTTAATTATTTAATATATTAATTTTAATAAAAAATATGAATAATTTAATTTAATATTATAATTAATCAATTAAAATTGATTATTAATAAGAATGATGAATAATTTATTTTTACTTAATAATTTTATTAAATTTTGTAATTAAATTAAAAAATTGATTTAAGAATTAACATATATTAAAAATAAATATTAATTTTAAATAAAATTATTTTTAAATTATTTATTTTAATTATCTTTAAGTTTTAGAAATATAACTACATTTACATTAATAATTAAATAGGTTTTTATTTTTATTTGAAATAAAATAAAAATTGAAAAAAGAAAATAAAAACTAAAAACTAAAAACTATAATAAAAACAAAAATAGAAATAAACAATTCCTAATTTTATGGATTGGTTTTTTTTCACATGTCATTATTTCATTTATACGTTAGCTCATCAATAATTGTAGAACATTCTAATTCAAATTTTATATTAAAATTTTTTTGAATTCTAGCTTAACCAATTTAAACAAAATATTTTGTTTTAGATAAAGATAATCATGTCTTTTAGGATCGGCAATTAGTGTCGGGCTATGAGGTCTGGACCTGATCAGACCATGGGTTGGACTCAAGCCCGACTCTCCAAGCCCAAGCCAACCCAGCCTGAAACTCAACTGGCATGGACCAAACGACGTTGTTTTGGAAAAAAATTTTTAAAAAATAAAAAATTGGGCTAATTTGGCCTGGGCAACCTAAGAACTAGTTGGACTCGGGCTCGGGTCACCCATGTTCGATCGGGCAAAAGCTACGGTCAATAAAAATGTTGGAGATTTTAGAAAATATTGGACAATAATTAATTACATTTTTTGGTTTTAAAAAATTGAAGGATAAGTGAATCGAATTTGATTTAATTAAAAGGTAATAAAGTAATCAGATAAATGTTCTGAATTAATGAGACGAAGTTTGACAAAGAAAATAAGAAATAATCAGTATGAGTCAAAACTTTATTGAGCTTGTGATAGGAAAATCCAATATATATAAGGCTAAGGCCTCTTGCAACTACTTAAACAATTCATAAACTTTCGGATTTTCAAACTCGTCAAGAAGTTCACATGTTAAGAAAGCTGTAGAAAGATATTAACGACGTTCCAGTGATTAACTTTCATGAAAGTCGATGCAAAATCAGATTTGTTTCCGTTTCAAAAAACTTGTCGGAGGTCATGGAACTGAAATCAAATAATTTTAACGTTTTCGTTGTTTATTCTCTTTTATATTCGATCTTAGATGCGTAACTGATGCTTGTGTTATATACTGCAAACTATAATTTTTTTTTAAAATACAAGTAGGGCCAATCTGGCCTGGCCCACCTAGGACCCGATTGGGCCCAGGCTAAGGCCGAGTAGCCCTAAGTTTGATCGGACCTTTAGCCTGGTTCGGGCCCAAGTTAGCACCCAAACCAGACTAGGTCTAGCCATTGTCATCCTAATGTCTTACTTCTATTAAGAACAATTTGTAATATTTTATGTCGTATAAAAATGCTCTTAATGTTAATAAAAATAAGAAACGAGAAATTTTAATAAATAAGTTGTTAATAAATACTATCTAAAACTATTTAAAAATAAAATGTGTTAATTATGTATTTAATTCCCACTAAACCATTCCCGAATTTAGCATGGCGAACACACAATTAATGGTGAGCGAGTCCAGTAACTGACTAGAATTAATTTCCAACTAAGTTCAGGTTATTATTCAAATTTAAGTACTACTTAGTTCCAATACTAAACTACTTGGTCAGGTTCTAAGTTTGATTAAGATGGAATCTTCTCATCAAGATGGGATGATAAAGAACAGGCATCGAATAATTTCTAAGAAAACAGTTAATACTGTTAATCATGCACTTTAAAGTGAAAGAAGAAAGTATCAAACGTGACTCGGAGAACATCACCAATAATTTTTATTTCTTGCGGTCAAGTAGGAGAACAAGGTTAGGAAGAACGACAAAGTCAAGTCACTTGAGCTCTTGTACGGGTATTATACATACTAATCCCATTATTATACTGCAACAACGAACAACCCATCTTCCACGCCGATTTGACACAGCATCAGTGCCTGGTTATACTTACCAAAAGCAGCTGCCACCCCCGCAGTCATGAAGTGGCGACCGGCGACTGCCGCGGACGGTCTCGGAGTAGCGGCAATGTCCTACGTGGCAGTGGATTACCTGCGTCACCTGTCACCGACGTGGC
>JANSVB020000034.1:21486-35897 GCA_025504935.2 Erythroxylum haughtii
CACAAAAATCATGAATTAGGAGTCAACAAGTGCATAATCACTTAAGAAATTAGGGCCAATTTATAGTATAAATTTGGCTCAATCAATAATAAAAACACTGAAGTATGCTCAGTAAAAAGAATCCTATTTACACTATTCCACAGACTCCCACACTTTCATTTGATCAATATTTTTCAATTAAACACCAATTGCTACAAATTTTCATTGGGATATCAAAAAATGTGTTAGGAATCTATTTCTTCAAGAATCAAGTCATTTGTAGGTCTAGAGAAGAATTTATGGTCAAAAGAAGCAACCATGTTTATGTCCTCATTCCTAATGAACCTATGTTGACGCGATTGCCATAACTTTTACAAAAGATGTCGGATTGATCTTGTTTTTAGACTGTTGGAAAGAGAACTCCGAGATATACAACTTTTATGAAGATTTAGAAGTGATTTTTGTGCCTTTAAAAGGGTCAAAATTGTGATTTACTGTAACTGTCCCGAGAATGTCCGTTTTAACAGACATCCATGTCCGTTTAACGGACATTGTCAGGCTTAGGGGTGCTTTTTCACCCGAAAAGGTCCATTTAATGGACATCTTAATGGATATGGACTGACTTGGGGGTGTTTTCACACCCGAGAAGGCCCGTTTAACAAACATATGTTACACAAAACTCCCTCCAAAGCCTCTCGATGGTTCCTACACTCATTCTAACATCATATACACCCATAATCTTCTCAAATTCACCTTTTCTAGCACAAAACCACTTCATATCAACTCAAACACCGATTAGATTTCATTAAACCCTCAATACTCAACTCATTTCAATCATCATATTCAACTACACCTTATCATTCAAAAATTTCTATCCTTTTTCTATAACATATCTTATTCCTAAGTATCAACCACTTCATATTCAAAATTCATCATCTCAAGTTGATGACTACTTCATGTATACCTCAAGTTTAGCTAAAAATCATCCATACCCAATTCATATTTCCTATTTGTTCATAAAAACCCAAAATGGAACACAAGCATATACATTCATCCAAAATTTTGCTGCATCCAGTTCTTATTTTCACATCAAAAATTGAGACTCTTAAAAGCAGAATTTAAATTCAATGTCTTCATAAAAAATGTAACCAAATGCCCCTAGTTTAATCCAAACAGAAATTATCCCAATTGAACAACTATAGAAGAAGTTATGGCTAATAAATTGAAGCATACTCAGAGATCATGTTGCTGCAAAAATTTTCCAGGTTTTCAAACTTTCAATATTTTACATCTAACTCATCTTCTACCTAGTTTATATCTTCCATTACATTTCCTCATCATTATCTACCCAATTCACTCCATATATAAATCACAAATAATTCATGACCTATACTTGGTCATTAACCCAAAACAGAGCATCAAACATGTACCCATTCATCATACTTTTCTGCACTCACCCTCACTCCATTATATGCAACATCTAACTTCCAAAACATCTTTATAACACATTATACATCATAAATGATCATTCATAATTACAAAACATGATACTTGCATAGGTATTTCATCATCCACGTCACACACACAAACACACAAAATCAAGTCATCAAATCTCAATTTACCCATCATTCTAGCTTAAATTAACCATACCCATGACATTTAAAGCATAACTTACTTGATTTAGCTCCAAACTCTTCAAAATCTTACTCAACCCTAGCTCCCAAACATCCCATGTTCTTTATCATCTTGAGGTTGAAAGGCTTGGGTTTTTGGTGAGAATGGAAGAGAAAGCAAGGTGAAAGAGTAGCATGAAAGATGAGAGGGTTGGGTTTAGTGTGGGTGGAGATTTAAGGAAGTAAAACTCATGAGGAAGAAGAGAAGCCACGAAAATGATGGAGAAAAGCCAAAATAAATCACCAATAGCCTTTAAAATGAGAAGCATCGTGGAAGAGCAACATAAAAAGGGGATTAAAAGCTTAAGTGGACTTAAGGCATTGTTTGGCAAGTGACATTTGTCACTTGCCACATGTCCAACTCTTATAGCTTAGATCCAATTCCTATTCCAATTATCTCCCAAATTTTCAATGACACTTGTCAATAATGTCTAAAATCATTTATCAAATTTTCTATTACCATTAGACAGTAAATTCTACTACCATTTAACAATTTTCTTGCCACTTGGCATTTTTTCTAGTTCAAAAATTACCCTAAATTTTCAGAAAATTTTTCCTAAAATTCTCCAAAAATTCTAAAACAACAAATACACCCTCCAATCCAATTTTCAACACATAAAACCACAATTTTCAATACAAACAAATCACAATTCTCAATAACAATTATACCCGGAATGTCAATGACTGCATGTACAATTATGTTCATGTGCAAAATTTTCACTATTCACATGTATGTGTATGACACATTATGCATGAGCATATAAATACATTTCTAAACTCTCATTGTTCACTCATATTTACTATTCTAACCTTCTCATAGGTAATGAGATGCTAAATTAGATGGAGATGCGACAGCTTCGATCTAGCGAGATATGTAATCCACTCCCACTAGAATATATTTTTTCCCATGGAGGATAAGAAGGGACCCATAAAGTCAATGCCCCACACATCGAAGACTTTGATTTCTAAGATGTTAGATAAAAGCATCTCATCTCTTTTAGAGATGTTGCCCACTCTTTAACAGTGATCATATTGTGCCACGAAAGCCTGAGCATCCTTAAACAGATGTGGCCAATACAATCCACACTCGAGTATTCAAGCAGCCATCTTGTTTTCTCTATAATAACCAACATATTGTGATTTGTGACATTGTGTTAATATGTCCAAATTCCTGTCCTCCAACATAGATCGTAATATTAGCCCATCAGCACAAGTATTATATAAGATTGGCTCATCCCATAAATATCAAGTGCACTCATGAAAAAAAATCGTTTTTTGTTGATATGAAAGGTCATAAGGAATCTTACCAATAGCAACAAAATTTGTAATTTCTATGAATGAGGTGTCACCATGCTATTGAGTAGCATCAAGATTTCATCAGTGAATTTTTTGTTAATGTCATCACTTAGCTCACATTCCCCTCCTTTCAAACGTGATAAGTTATTCGAGACCACATTCTACGCTCCCTTCTTATCTCTAACTTATATGTCAAACCCTTGTAAGAGTAGAACCTATCAAATAAGCGTTGGTTTCACGTCTGTCTTAGCTAATGGTAAATACGATCACTTTATAACCTAAGAGATATGACTGAAACTTATCGCATGCATACACCACTGCGAGTAATTCCTTTTTAGTGGTGGTGTAGTTAAGTTGGGGTCTCGTATGTGTTTTGCTTGTATAGTACACAGCATGCAACCTTTGTCCTTCCTTTGGCCCAATACACAACCTAATGTCGCACATGACTTTGAATGAGATTGTCCAATCAGGTGGTGTTAAGATTAGTGCTGATGTTAGTGCCTCTTTTAATTGTTTGAATGTAGATAAAAGTTATCATAAAAAAGGAAAGGCACATCCTTGACTAACAAGTTTGTTAAGGGTCTTGCAATTTATGAGAAATCCTTGATAAAGTGATAGTAAAACCCAGCATGGCCTAAGCATGCTCAAATGCCCTTGACATTGATTGGAGGTGGGAGTTTCTCTATAACCTCCATTTTCACTATGTCTACTTCAAATCCTTGGTGAGAAATTTTTTGCCTGAGTATTATCCCTTCTCACATCATAAAGTGGCACTTCTCTTAATTCAACACTAAATGTGATTCTTCACATCTTTGGAGTACCTTATCTAGATTTGTTAGACACTTATCAAAAGAGTCTCCAAAGATAGAAAAAAATCATCTATGAAAACTTCCATTATATCTTCAATCATGTCCGCAAAGATAGACATTATACACCTTTAAAATTTAGCTAGGCCATTGCATAACTCGAAAGGCATCTATCTATATGCAAAGGTACCATAAGGACATATGAACGTGGTCTTTTCTTAGTCTTTGGGGTAGATGAATATTTGATTGGACCCCTAGTAACCATCTAAGAAGCAGTAGAATGAGTGACTAGCCACTCTTTCTATCATTTGATCTATGAATAGGAGAGAGAAATGGTCCTTTTTAGTCGCCTTGTTGAGAATGTGATAGTTTATGCACACTCTCCATCCCTTGACTATTCTCGTTGAAATTAACTGTCCATTTTCACTCTCCATTACAGTCATTCCATCCTTGGTATTGACAGCGCATCGTAATGCTAGCCAAAATAAAAACTATACTACTACTATAGCAGTGGTGAGTCTAGGTCAATCCCGTAGAGGATGTATGCAAAGTTTATGAAATAAAATTAATCAGTATTTAAGTTTAACAGGGGGTGGGGGATTTTGGTTTTAGAAAGAAGAAAATAAAATGAAACTAACTAATAAAACAAATTAAAAAAGCATGTGAAAAATGATAAAAGTGGAGAATTTGGTAGGAACCCGATTTTTTAGTTTAATCTCAGCCTACACCCTAATTAAGCATATTTCATTGATTGGTTATTCTCAAACCTCTCCTAGCAACTATTAATCATGGGTTAATAATTAACTGAGTTTTCCTTAGGTTTTGTTTAATCAAGAAAAGATTGTTAATTAAACCTAACTGCTAAATAACCTAGGATACGATCTCTAAATTTAATTAGGCAGTAACATTACGAATTAGGAAAATTGATTAATTAAGGAAACAACTACATATGATGTGTCATTTAACCTAAGTCATGTTATCCCTAATGATTACGAATCATTAGTCGCTACACATGAATTTTAACTTAACAATTACGGATTATATCGAAATTTTAGCAATGGGTTTGTAAATAAACGATTTACTGAATGCATTAAAATCATATTTTCACAACACCCAATGGCTTCATACACAAATAACTAACAATAACAAAAATCTGATTATCCATACACATCCCAAATCCATATGTCTAGGATAACATAATCAATTTAATTGGAGAGAAAGAAATAATAAAAATATGAAATACATTTAACCTGGATCGTCGACATCGAAGCCACCTCCGAACGGGTGTCAGGAAAGCTATCCCTCCATAGGTCTATCCCAAGAAAATGCTTCATCCCCATTCAATGTCCTAACTGAAACTCCCTTGTGTCCTACACCTCTTCTTTTTATTCGCTACTGCTCTCCACTCTCACTGTTCTCTCACACAAGCCTACTCTCTCTTCTCTCTATACTGTTGTGTTGATGTGACAATTTATCTTATGTCCATGCTACTATTCACGTTCCTCTTCTTTTACTGTGTGTTTTGAGTAAAATGCAGACCATGCATTTAGGCATTGAATGCAGACACGTTGTGTGTAGGTGTTGCTTGCGTTTAACACACAACGCCTGCATACACAGACGTTGTCTGTGTTTAATGTAGACATTTACCTTGTATGTGCAATGTCGTTTTGACCCTTTTGCCCCGCACCAGCTACTAAAGTTTCATGCTTAATTTGTTTCTATTTTTTGCTCCATTATATTGACATTTTTTCATAGCACAAACATGCACGTGCATTGTTTTCTATGATTCTTCCCTTTTTTGGTTCCATTTTTCTTGTCTTCCTCTTATCTTCTAATTTTTTGCTTCTTACTCTATGAAGACAAGTGAAAATTAATCTTTAAAAAATGGCCCATATATCGTGCTTTTGACTCACTTTCACTTCTTTGCTTCCGAATTGTGCCTAAAATCACATATGAGTCAAAGTGAGTATCTTAAATAATTTTATGTTATTAATCGCTAAGTGTTATGAAATAATTAAATAATCAATTAAGGTCCTATTAAGTATACATTGTACTGGGCTGACCCATTCGCTATCGGATATAGGGTATCTAATACTCACATATAAAGCTTTACTACCTCTTTTTTGACAAATTCCTTTATATGAGGGTTCAACTTACATTGACATTCCCTCACTACTTTACTTCCTTCTTCGAGGTTTATCCAATGCATGCAAACATTTGGGCTTATACCTTAAATGTCATATGTTTGCTACCCCATAGCCTTTATCCACTCCCTAACAATCTCTACCACCTTACTCTTGTATTCCCTATCTAGTTGATTAGAAATGATGATGGGTAAATTTTGACCTTCACCTAGAAAGGTATATATGAGATGTGTGGGTAAAGGTTTAAGCTCTAGGGTTGGTGGTTTCTCTGTAGAGAGTGGTATGGGTGCTTCGGTTCGTACTAACATTTCGTGATGGTTCTGAACACCCGACTCCTCCATCTTAACATCTCCTTCAGACCCAACTTCGTTCACCTTCTCAGCTTCATTGTCTGTCTCCATTTCTACTGATTTAACTTCTGCAAAGTAGCTTTCTACTTGCTCTTGCATACTTCCATACATAATATCAATCTTCATGCAAGTGTTGCCTTCCTTTTGATTCTTCGAAGCCTTTTTCATATCGAACTCCACTTTATCTTCACCAATCTGAATTGTCAATTTACCTTTATGAATATCAATCAATGCTTTTCTTATGTTCATGAAAGGTTATCCAAGAATTAGTGGACAGTTCTTATCTTCTTTGAAATCAAGAACAATAAGTCCACAGGAATAATGAAATTGACCAATTGCATCAAAATATCTTTCACCACTCTAAACGGTCTTTTAATAGATTGATTAGCTAGTTAGATTATTATCAAAGTTGGCTTGACCTCACTGAGCTGCAATTTCTTAAATATCGACAAAGGCATAAGATTGATGCTTACTCCTAAATCGCATAAGTACTTTCCAAATTAAAATTCACTAACCACACAAGGTATTGTGAAACTCTCTAGATCCTTCAATTTGGAAGGCATTTGATTGGTGACTATGGAACTATAGTTTCCAGTTAAGGTTACCTTTGGTTCTCTTCCTAAGTATGTTTCTTTGATAATATGTCCTTAAAAAATTTAGCATATTTAGGCATGTGTTCCAAAGCCTCAACAAACAAAAGATTTATTAGCAAAGTCTTCAATTTCTCTACAAACTTCACAAATTATGCATTTAATTTACTCTTAAGAAGTTGTTGGGGGTGTGAAATTTTGGGTGGATATGGCAGAGGAGTAAGGTACGGAGGGTATTCGCTCATATCCACATCTTTCTTCTTTTCCTTGTCTTTCTTTATAGAGTGGGTGCACTTTTTGGCTCTGTGAGTTGTTCAAAATCCTTCCCACTTCATAATGTAATTGCTTATAATTGCTCTGTTGGGTTTGATTATGTATTGCTTAGTAGGCTTCCCACACTTCGTGCAGACAATGCATTCACCAATTAGCTCATTTGAATTTCTAAATTATGGATGGAAGATGCATGATTTTTGTTTACTTGCTCAAATCTTCCTTCTAGCCTTTTGTGAGCATCTTCCATATTTTTTATTTTTTCTAAGATTTTGTCTAACTTAGCATCTGTGGCATTTGATTTCTCCTATTGGAATTTAGGTGGCCCTTAAGGTCAGAATTGACCTCCTGTATTGTTTGACCAAGAAAAGTTCAGATGGTTCTTCCATGCTAGATTATACGTGTTTGAGTAGGGATTATTTCCCCCTCCTCAACCAAACTGTGCTCCCATATAATTGAGCTACTCTAGTTCGTTGTTTTGCATTAGAAAGCAATCGATGGTATCATGGTTGTCTTGTCCACACAACTCACATCTCTACTGAATTGTTTTGACAGAAGTTGAAGAGGAGGCTTTCATATTATTAAGCTGTCAATTTTGGCTTGCTTTTACGTTATTAAGTCAATAACTATAGCTCTCTTTTGCACTTTGAGAGTTGTATGTTGTCTATTTCTGTCCATCGTCTAAAGACAAATATTACTTGCCTTCTTTCCTCCACTTCCTCAATCGTCTTCCTCATTAAAAATCCTCCAGATGCTACATCTATGATGCCTCATATGGATGGAGTAACTCTATTGTAGAAGGTTTGCAGTAGGAATTCCTTAGGTAAATTATATTGAGGGCACCTCCTTTGCAAATCGTTATACCTTTCCCATGCTTCGTAAAGCGACTACCTATCATTTTGTTGGAAATTTGTGATTTCCTTTATCAACTTCGTAGTCTTCATAGGAGGGAAGTATTTATCCAGGAACACAAGCACCAATTGCTCCCAAGTTGTGACATTTGTGGTACTTAGCAAATGATACCATGTCTTAGCTCTATCCCTTAGTGTGAAAGGAAAGAGCCTCATAATAACATCTTCTTACATTCCATGATATCAGAAAGTATTGCAAATTTCTAGAAATTTAACTATATGAGTTTTAAGATCCTCATTAGTTAATCCGTAGAATTTCACATTTGTTTTCAGTATGTTTAGTAAGGCATGCTTAATCTCAAACGAAGCTACTTGAATCAGTGGTTGAGTCATACCTTGATTCGTAGCATTGAACCCTGATCTTATGAAATCTATAAGGGTCACGGCTAGTTTGCTTGATTGAATTCTTGATGAAATTCTTCCACCATTGGTTTTTCAAATTCTTCTTCTTAGTGTCTTACTCGTCGAATTGCTCATTCCAAATGGGTGATGTCAAGTGCTAAGGTTTCAATGATCCGACTTGAACTCTGAGTAACTCTTATGTTCATGCAACTGCACGGACATAAGAGAGGTGAAAATTCCTTAAAAGAATCCAACTAATCTTAACTAATTCCCCAACAACATCGCCAAAAACTTATTGAACAAGTTTTAATTTTATAAAACCCTCAATGTTTCATTAGTGCACGGGTCATAAACGTAGTAGTTGAGGTATCGGTCCCATAAGAAATTAGTGAACTAATTGAATCCTAACTTTCTTTAAGGTTTAAAAGTTGTAACTAAAATGAAAACAAAATGAATAGAAAATTAAGTAACTGAAAATGAATTGATTAAGAACTAATTTCTAAATTAATGCAATGAAATTAAAATTGAACACAACCAATTGATAATCAGAAAATCACACAAGAAAGATTAACCAATTATGAGAAAAAGGGATTTATCCTATCATCAAATGCTAACTTGATTACTTTTGAGTTAATCAGTATTGTTCTTAGAATTCTGAAGGGTGAATTATTCTCTCTCGAATTCTAATCATTAAACCCTAATTGAATTGAATTACTGAAATTACAATATCTCAATTAATAAAAACAACCTATATTCCAATTAGATTTTGAGCACTTTAATAGAAAATCGGGTCCTCACACGAGATCTCTCTTTGTATAAATTACCAATTTGATTGTTTGTGTGATTTATTAGTTTGCTAACTCTCATTACCCAACCTAATCGTTTTACTATCAGTTCACTCTTTCGATTTGCTACCAAAGCATGCAAATACGAGAAACAATCATAATACCCAATACATTAATATCAAAAATAATTAAATTAACATTGATTGAAGAACAAATACAAAAAAGAGTTTAAAACATCCTTAAACAAAAATTCATCATCCTCATATCCTTCTTATACATCAAATGAAAGAAATAACACGATGAATTGAGAAAAGTTAACTTGGAATGGACTAGGAGGGCAGTAGTAGCAACAACTCCTTCTTCTTCTCTCCTCTTCTCTCCTCTTCTTTGGTTATTTCCAAAAGTGGCAAATGGAGGCTCCCTTGATTAGGTCCTTTTCTTTTTCCTTTTATAGTGTTTTTGTCTTTTAGGGTAAAAACTAGGTTTTACTCAAGCCAACAAGTCCAAAATGACCCTCAAAAAATAGAAATGGAAGCAAATCCCTATGTCTATATCGCGCCTGCTACGATCTTAAAAAGTATATCACGATTGTGGGCTTTGAAAATGAGGTTTTGTCATAATCGCGGCCTGCCTTCCATGATCGTAACCCATGCTGTTTGACTTTTGTCACGATTATGACAAGGGTGTCATGATTGTGACCATGACTGGGTTGCTTATAATGTCATGATTGTGACCTAAGTTTTCCTCCAAGCTTTCTCTATACTTCTCCAATCTTTTTTACTTGATCTCAAACACTAATAAACACATCAAAACACCTCAAACACACAAGATTAAAGCCTAATAACATGCTCTGAACCATGTAACATTCAAAAACACTAACACAGTTCTAAACCTAAACATGCACAAATCATCTGATTAATAACTAAAAACATACTAAATTACCCACCAAAACATAATGTAACCTATAACTATCACTAGTCCATTTGAGTCATAACCTTTGTGTTTTATGTTATAGCCATTTTATAAGCAAAATTCTCTTCTTAAACATCTTTAACTAACTATAAATTTCAATAAGACACTTGGACAAAATTTCTTGCAATTTTAAGAATGGGAATATAGGAATCAAATAAGTATGAGATGTGAATATTTTGTCATCATTACTACCTTATGTTATAGTTCAAATAATGTTTTATTCATATATTTGTTCATAAAATTAAAAAAAAACAATAATGATAGTAAGAAAACTCAATGTGCAGTACTTTTTTCTTTACACGAAGTACTTAACCATTCCCAAGGGATTTAAACATCATAGTACCAATTTATAAGTTCTTACTAATATTTATGGTTTTAACTCTTTTTTCTTTTTGATTTCTACCTTTAACTATAGCACCATTACAACCTAAAATAAACCATTTTGACTTATAAATGTGCATACTCTAAATGGTGGAGATTTGTTATAAAACAAGCATATAGTAGAATATTTGTATTAGAGGATTTTGTGAGAACCACTGAACCATTAAAAATATGAATAGAATGAATGATAACTATGAGGAATATCATTGAAACTTCAAACATGCTTTAGAACAAGATTGTGTTTGTTAATCCTTATACATATTTCCTTATGAAGTTTGATTATGATATATGTTATTATTTCAATCTTAAATGGTTGTTTATTTTCAACATGATTTAAGAGATGATTAAAAGATAAGTGTGGAGAATTTGATAAGACCATTAAAGATAATAATTTTAAACCTTAATTCCCTTTTTTTATGATTCTATCTTAAAGATTTACTTATCTTTTGTATTTAGATATTGGTGGCATATCTGAAACTTAAAAAAAAGCCACATAATAAGGTGCAGTCAAAGTGATAAAACTATAACAGTATTTTTTATGATTAGGCATAGACATGTTCAAAGGAAATCCCAACTTTTATATTTGAAATTTGCAATTAAAATGTTTTAAAATTTGTTTGAACCTTATCTTAAAGTTTGGATGACAATTAATGCAGTTATGGTCTTTTGGAGCCAAAGAATCACAATAAAAAGATTCCAACATTAACAAAAACATATGAGTGAAGTGGCTACAAATAGGACTTAAGTGAAGGAGGAAAGGCATCCAAGCTTACCATTTCTATTTTCCAGCTTCTCACAAAACTCTCTTGTCTTCTCAAAGATGCTATTGTAGTTTCTCTTCAATAGATCTTAATGTAGTTTCTCTTCAATAGATCTTAATAGTAGCTATAACTATTATTGGCTAACTTTCTTTATCTTAGTTGAAAGAAGATGACGCTCTTGAAACTTTATAGATTGAGAGATAATTGGGTCTTATTGCGAAGTATTTTATCTTTTCATATAATGAATTGTTCTTATATGCTTTTGTTTTTGTAATTATTTTGATTTATTCCTAGAGTTCACGGTTAGCTTATTAATTGAAATAATAAACTGCTAGATTAAATATTGAATAAGTAAAAGTTCAATTCTTTTAATCTTTATAGTGACTAGAATTTTTAATTTACTGTATTAAAATTATTAACTTCTAGGAAGGGCATTCAACTAAGATTGAATGCAACTACGAATATTGTATTATTTTCCTTTGATGGTCTTTCTTTTTTAAAACAATTGTTTAATTAAATTTTAGATCACTTTTAAAGTTGTTAAACAATAAGAGTTAATTGAATTACATGTTTTAAACTTAAGAAAAGACATGTATATAATATTACATCGAATATATGATTAAAGAAATTTTTTTATCGATTGTCAATTGTGGTTTTTTTTAAAGTATTGATCGTGGTTTTAATAGTGAAAGTGGTTGTAAACCAAGGTTTGTTCTACTGATAATTCTCTTTTTATTATTTTTAAATTTTAATTTATTTTTATCGTAAAAATCATAACCTTTATTTTGTTAAATATTTCTTATGTAATGGTTAATCAACTAGAATTCCTTGTAAGAATGATTCATACTTTCCTATACTACATTTTCATCGTTTACGATTTAGTTTGGTTACAAATGACAACAATACCAAAAAATTTTAACTTTACTTTAACCATGTCTCAAAAAATATAATAGTATAAATTTGATATAACAACTATCTCTTTATTCATATTAATATTACCTTTCATACATTTTTTATATAAATAATAACCATAGTTAATATAAGAAAAATATTGTTTAATACTTGTATATATATAAAAACTAAGAATAATATAAAATACTTAAAGTGTTACAACTGATTACATCAAATCATCATATAATAAGAATAAATAGGTATATAAGTATAACAATAAGAGTTCATACCAAGGAACACACTAAAGCATAAGTGAAACCTAAAACCAAAATAATTCTATTTAAAAGCTTATATTTATATTACACATATAGAACTTACTTTATACATTAAATAAAAGTGAAATTAAAAGAAAAGTGAAAATGAAAGCGTGAAACTTCATACAATGGCATATCCACTCAAATCGCATTAGCCTTAATTTTCATTTGATACGAAATCCTTATCATTGATGAGAATCTCATCATCATCATTCAAACTCATTGCACCAAATGACATATTAGTACTTCCTATCTAAGATTATCTTCCATGTTACTCTCATCTATAAAACTTAGTTCCTCAAAAACCCAGTCAGCTAAAATATCGATATTATTAAGGCAAATTGGATATGTAGAACTAGTTATGCTATTAAGAGTTCTAGTAAACAAATAAAATTAAATTATCAGGAAATTATAAGATAATGATAATAATATATCGTTCTCGAAGCTTTAAGTTGTTCAAAAAAGGCTACGTCATTTGTTCTTTTGTGTTCCAATCTATTTTTTTAGAATGGACGAATTCAATCATTCTCTAATTCACACATTAACATAGAATTTGAATTGTAAACCTTTACAATTCGAAAACACCTTTTTTGAATTAGTCTACTAAGCAATTGTAAGACAAAAAAATCTTATAAATAAAATAAATTCATGATTAATTTAAAAAAGAAACAAAAATGAAGAAATATATACCTAAATTAAGATTATTAGTTTGACGAATTACAAGGGACATCCTAAAATCACTTCTCCTTATATACTCCATTTGTGAGCTAATGAGATCTTGCATCCTCTCATATGAAACGATTTTTGTGATATTTAATGACATTATCCTATTAACTTCAACTTTTTTTGTAAAACATGGTACCATTAAACAATAGAGAGTAAAGATGTCTTCCCCATCTTGCATTGATGACTACAAGATAAGGTATATATGAGGAACAGATATTTTTTAGCTCGACCTTGATTGCTTCCTTTGGCCTCTCCATGGCTTCATAAAAGTAACCTATTATTACCTTCTTATTACTATCAACTATATGAAGTACTCTCACAAAAACTTATAAAATTCAATGACAAATTGACATTGAGACCAAAATTAATGATCTTCCAAATATAATTTTTGAAACCTCCATTTCATCATTAGACCTAACATGTTGAGATGTAACTCGTTTATCAATTGTAAAAAATTATCTCAACTCTTTCTTTATTATAACAAAACAATAAAGTGATAAGAAATTGGTTGCAAATCTTAAAACAATAAGATGATTTAAATTCCTACCATTGGTGAAATCCTTTCGCGTCAAATTTTGAACCCATATATAATTATAAATCAACTTAGTCATTTTTCTCACTTTCTTAACAATTTCGTCAATGATAAGGAAGTATTTAATAACTCTTATACTTTTTAACATTAGGTCGATGTAATGTGCAACACAAAAAGTCCAATAGAAAAAGTTGTACCAACTTTGCAACCTTTTATCAATGATAAATTGTATAATATTTCCAAGCTCAACTTCATTTACAACTTCATCAAATATCTTTAAAGGAGGATCAACATTTCTTACAAGGCTAGATGCTTCAATGAGCTTTAAAAAACAATGGCCCTCGGTAGAATAAACCAAAAAATTGATAATGGGCTCCTTACTTTGATTTTTCAACCATCACATATGATTGAACATTTATAAATTGTCCATGTCATTCTTTTTCACTCAAATAATTTTTATTTCACAAATAATGCTACTTAAAAGATTACATTTATAGTCTTCAATTGGATGAGCTTTATATCTTGGATCATAAGAGGCAATATCATCCACCATAGGCTGTTAATAATAGATTGAGAATTATCAAATGACACACCTACCCTATATCACCATGTATGGACATGATAATGGCTAGATGGTGATATAAGGGTAACTTGTTGTAACATAGAAAACGCTGCCAGATGCTCCTTG
>JANSVB020000034.1:148176-158312 GCA_025504935.2 Erythroxylum haughtii
GTGTGGGTGGGAATGATGATTACTGGCTTGGCTTGGATTGGATTGAATAGAGAGCATGTTCATTGTTATTCTCTTCTCTTTGATCTCTTTCCAAGCTGGATGTTTGGGTCCACTTTCTTCAATCCATAAACCAATAAAATATGTATTACTAAATTTATTGTAGACTATGTATTTTATTTATTTGTCAGAAACAGACTGCATCATCCTCTCCAGGTGTAGCACAAGCCTAATGAACAAAAAAGGCTTTCAAGAATGGAGGGCCTAAAACATTATACACACCAATTGCTCATGTTTGTTCCAAATTCATAAATGAACCGATTCAAAGTTCTCCCAAAAGTTGAAGCTGAAATTGTTGTTGAATTCTTAAAATAGTTCAAGTTGGCAAAAATGAACTGCTCGTATGCTTATTAATTTAACCCAACAAATCCTTATGCTTCCTGTGACTTGGAGCTACTTCTCTGTAGTTAAAATGGAACAATTTTCATAGGATTAGACAAATTATACAAGTACAACCTTAACATGATATCTTGGGCTAAGTCAAGTCTGAGTATTATCACACTCACACTATTATCACTAGTGAGTGATTCATGTTATAGGCTAAATAAAGAGTTTCATCAAGGCAAAGGATAGAATGAGTAGATGAGTTTCATTCTCAGGCAGTCAAGTGTACTTATTGTCACCCACACTCTCCTATCAGGTGGTCACTAGACTTCTTTTAGGGTCCTCTGCAACTTCTCCTATATTACCAGTTACAACAGCACTGCAACTGCGTGACAGGCCCTCAGTTTCCTCATCAACACCCTCCACTTCGGGGCTTCTTTCACCTTCATCAGAAGCTGATGTATCTTGCATTGGATCCTGTGATCCTGATTTCTCCGACTCAAGAATCAAAGATGCTGGAATTGGAGGTGAAGGTGCAGAGTTCACCAGATCCTCTATCTTTTTCTCATCCTCTTTCATCCATTGCCCATAGGATTCATGGTTAAAACCAGATGAGTTTGTCCCGCCAAATGCAGAATCAAGCTTATCCATATCAAAGAGCTCTTTCATCATCTTTTGGCTTTCTGGATTATTGCTATATGCAAACTTCACCTTCTTGTATGTCTTCGGCTCGATAAAAGGTTTCACCATCTGCAAAAATAAAATGCAAGTACAGTCATGACATTGCCAATTACAGGTCTGTTAAGCAGAAATGATTTGAGATCAACCGAAGATTAAAGCTCAAGATGAAATATAAGGCACGGAAGTAACAATAACTTACTGTCCAAAAGGATTCAAATATTTTAGGGGGATTGAATAGTATTGCAAGAGCTAGTCTCTCAGGATAGTGATTCTGCAGGACTCTAATGGTTTCCTTGGTTGACTTGACAGATATGGAAGCCATTGTCCACCCTTGGAAATCAACTAGCCAGATCATTTGCTCCTCATTTGAAGTCATTATGGCATTTTCAAGACAATAAACCAGGTGTTTCATCTGTCCCTCAATCGCATTTGTATTCTAGCAAAAGACATTGTTTGATCAAGTGAAACGTATGACATGATGCAGAACAACACAAAGCACACTTGGTTAAAAATTTTAACATTAACTGATCTACCTGGTAACCAGGCCGCATTACAAGAACTGTCCTCCCATTCTTATCTACAAAATTAGCTCGATAGACTTTTCCTGTTTTAGCTTCCATAGCGACATCGTCCTAAAATTAAGAAGAAAGTTTGAATTATTTTTTATCTAGCATGAAAACTGTTCTCACACATCATGTTAGTTGATCAGTTAAGCCATATAATTAGCATCCACAAGTTGGAGTATTCAGTACACGTGAGACTATCATAGGTTAAATTGTAAAATATCATTAAGCCAAAGCACCAAAGTGCACATCTAACACTCTAAGGGTGGGGATATCATATCAATACCTAATACTCCTTGTCTTCTTCGCTGCAATTTGGAGGTCAAGCCTTTTGATGTTAAGAACAGTAAAACAAGAAAATAAATATTATACTTACCCATCTGATCTTCTCAGGCTTGAATTGCAGCCTCCATTTCAAGGTTTCTTTCAACATCTTGACTGCCTTTTTTGTGTTCCAGTTCCTTGCTCTGAGATATCTTGATATTGATGCATCAGAACAAAGTATAGGAAACTTTTCTGCAACAGGACCTATTATCTTCCTAACCTCATTAATCTGACAATAAGTGAAACGAGTTAGCTCACCTCCTAATCGCTCCACTAACTCAGTCAACAATTGAAGAAAAATAATAGAGATAACAAAGTTTCAAAACTTCAAGAATTAGATGGAAAGTTTGTTTTGTTAGATAAAATTAGAACTACAAAAAGTTAAAACCTTAAACTATGACGATATGTTTCAAATTTAGCAGTTTTCACTGTAACAAGCAAAGTAATATGGCACCATTGAACTCAACAAGTAAATTTGGAAAGTAAGGTTAATATGATGACAAAGATTTCAGAAAATGGATGATACATTACTCAGTCTACTAGTCCAATTACCAAGCCAAACTATAAAACAAAATTTGGAAGCATAAAGAAGAAACATGCTGTATAACCATCATATCCAATTGAAGAAACCAAATAAATCCATGTTAACAAGAGTTCTCCATTCCATAATGTCAAGAGTAAAGGCTTAATCGTAAATAATACACAGCATAAATACTGCCAAAAATACCTTCACAGCCTGCTCTTCTGGTGACGAAGCTTTTTCTGTTGCATTCCCATATGACTTTATGGAAGACATCTTTCAAACTCTTGTGGTCACTGGTGCAGACTGATATCAAAATATGAATCAATTACCACTTCTAGAATACATTGAAAAAGTTCAATATTGAGGCAAAGTACTAGCTATATTTTAACAGCCTAAGACTGACAGATCTATGATGGTTATCTTTGAACCTTGGATCCACTACTTCATTATATTCCCTATGCATTGACAAATAGTATAAATAGGTAAGGAAACAACTACGTTTCCAGAGGAAAGCTATTTGATTTTTCGTAACAACAGCCATTCTAGGAGATATTAGAACTCTCTCTGTTAATATGGAGATAATGCACGCAACAATGAGTTCCAACAAGTTTAGCAGTGCTCAAACTTGCGCAACATATTTCATAAATCCTACACAGTTAAGTGATTTCGTAGCCATGTCATATTTATCTGATTGGAACTCAAATTGCTTAATCCAGCTCTGAAAAAGATGTTCCATAAAGTGGCAAATCTAGCTATGAAAAAGGTGTTCAATAAGGTGGCACTAACGCAAAAACACATACCACGGTTTCACTTATAGCTGTTTTAACAATTTAATAACTAGTACAGAAGACTAACTTTGTTGAGTCTCGCTGTCAAAGAGATGCAAGAAAAGGATTCATCAATCATGAACACAAAATTATGAGTCTAAACTAACACGACAACTACATCTGGTACTCGAATTCAATGTGGTTCAAGGCACCAGTCTTCATTCACCTCTTCCCCTCCAGTAACAAATCCAACCAATATCTCTATTGGTCATCAAACTCTCTCGAAGTTTCACAAACCCGATATTGTAATCAGCTTTGTTCTGAAAAGTAAGAGGTCATAACATAGTAAGGATTTAATCTTGAAGACCTGAACATTATTAACCTTCTAACAATCCTTTGAAGTTTGAACTCGTATCTCTGGCTAACCAAAAATGAACCCTACGCCTACTAATAGACACCTTCAAGTTCAACATTTGCAATCCCACTAACAACTAAATCATGGTACAGATTCAGCAGCGCCTGAAAGTAAAATAGAAACGCGTAATCACACTCCCACACAGTCACTCAGACATTCCCCTCAACAAGACCAAGTTGGGTATATTTCCATAACCACATCCCTAAGACCCACTATTTGAACACAACGAGGGAATTGGATACAGTAGCGATGCTTATAGCACTTGACAACCAATGAAAGAAAAGGGAAAAGAAAAAGCATAATAATGCCCGCATCCAATGTTAACTTATGACCCAAATAAAAGAGGAAGACAGACCTTTTCTTAATTTTCAACGGGATGGGGATGGCCTCATTTCAATTTGCAAGAAGAGAGGTTATGTGTAGAAAGAAGGTGAGAAATCCTCCCCTACCTTTAAATAGCATTATCTTCCAACAAAAACTTGGTTTTCTTGCTCACACGAACAGACGGACGAATCAGGGAATCTATTTTTAGGATCAAACAAGACAGAGTATGTCAGATATTGGGATTGTCATCACAATACAGTATCGATCAAACAGGGAACAATATTATAAACAGTAAACATACACAACACACTCCCAAGTCCCAAGGACGAGGAAAGTCGGACACACGCACATTTGTGTTTTTTGACTGGCCGGTGATGTGGGGCTTTGACACTTGGCACTCGCGATGCTGATCAATGTTTGGGCTTAATCGCACCCATATTTCATGGCCCAATTTTCAAAAATATTTATACAGCAAAAAGTTGTAAAAATACAAAAATTAGATTGCATATAATAAGCTCTCTCCAATTTTTTGCAAAGTACGGAATTTTAGACACTAGTACATTGAGTTTTGTAGTACAGATCAATGATGTGCTAAACAAAGGACTTTGGCGGTATCCCTGCTTTACTCTTATGTTACAAACTACAATCAGTTCACCTGCGTTTCTTAAAAGCGTTCTATAAAACCTACGGCAAACTCGCGCACCATCAGACACGTTCGCCGTCTTTCCTCTCTCTCTCTTTTTTTTTTTAATAATTACATATTCCTATTTATAAATTTATGCATTTTTTATAAAATAATTTTATTATGCATTAAATATTAGTTAATTCTGACGATAAAAACAAACGGCTTAATTCTTTTTTATTTTTTACAAAGGGTAAAAACCAAAAGCCCTAAAAAAAAATAACTAGCGCAGTGTTCTACAATACAAAACTCCTTGCTTATCTCGGTGAATGAACTCCATGGCTGTCATTGGAGGCTCCTAGAGAATATGCAGTTCCATGATTGTCATTAGAAGCTCCTAGAGAATATGCAGTCCTGGATTGACTAGGACTACGATTGAGGCCAAATTATTTACACACTAGTTCCTTTCACGATGTACGTGCTGTAATTGCACCTTCCAATCTCGGTGGATTAATCCACAGGTATTTGTCACCAAAAATTTTTGATCAGATAAAGCTATATCGGACGAGGACAAGATGTTTATAACTTCTAAAGAATCCACTTCTATAATGACTCGTCTATAACCTAGCATTCAAGCCAAAGTGAGACTCAATTGGACTCCCCAAAGTTCTGCAGTTAGTGGTGAGCTCCTTCCAATGTGTTAAATAAACCCACCGCACCACTAACCGTGCCAATCTCTAAGTATCCTCCCAGCAGTGGCAATGTTAGCTCCTTATTTAACTGCTCCATTCGTGTTTAACTTGACTCAGTCTTCTGGTGGTTTTATCCGCCCAACTAAACTACTCATAGGTATTCCTTGTGTTTGAAACACACATCTTTTCATTGCCCTTGCCCTTTCTATCTATTCTATGTACTCTATAACGACTATATTACCTTCTTCCGGTCAAACGAAGTCAGCTTCAAAAACAGTTTTGTTTCTCCAGTGCCATAAAAACCAGCAGGCTATTCCGAAGATAGTAGCCCAGTCAACTTGCCTCACCTGAGAGTGTTTTGTAAGGTTGGATTTCACCCACATCCCCTCGTCTTGTTGAAAGAAATCCGTATCAACCATCCCCGAGGAAAATTTTTCCCAAAAAGCTTTTACTCTCGGACAATCCCGAATGACATATAGAGTGGATTCTTTTTGTCCATAATTGTGACAACTGCTATCCGTAGTGATGTGACGTGTCACTCTTTGTTAATTGGTCATCAGTTTTCCTTTGGTCATTTACCAAAGGAATGCCTTAATCTGTTGGGGCCCTGCCCATTTTCAAATTAAATCCCAGAGGCTATTATTCACATCTGTGGTACTCCCTTCGATTAAGTCATAGGCTGATGCCACCGTGAACCTTCCATGGTCTGTTTATCCTCACAGTAAAGTATCTTCCGTTGTGCTTTCTACAGTAGTGGGGATCTTTGCAATATCTAGACAGACTGAGGAAGTGAGGTAGTGTTAGAACAAGTTTCACTTCCAAGTACTATCTTCATTCTTAATGTCCGTAATAGTGGCGTAAAGGACTCTTTCAGGAAGTGGGAAGGTCACCACGTAAATTAGAGGTCCTTAGTCCTTTGCTCAATTATCCATCCAGAAGAGAATGCGTCTTCCATTACCCAACTTCCATTTTATACCTTGTCGAATAACTTGCCAAGTTGCAGAGATTCCCCTCCAAATGCTCGAAGCCCCTAACATATCTATTGTAGGCAGGATATGGTAGGTCTATGCTATATTTAGCTCTTAAGATCATATCCCATAAAGCTTGTGGCTGTGTAATCAAAGCCTAGCTTAATTTAGATAATAAAGCATCATTGGAAGAGTGAATACATTTAATGCCTAGGCCCCCCGCTTTTTTGGGCTGACACATTGTTTCCCAATTTGCTAGATGCATTTTCCTTTGCTCACCTGTTGAACCCCATATAAAATCTCGCATGATTCGCTTCAAATCGTCATAGAGCTGCCTCAGAAGTCTTACCGTTTGCATCGTATAAATGGGTAGGGCCGATATCATTGACTGGGTTAAGGTAACTCATCCCACTAAAGTTAACACCCTTGTTTGCCATCCAGCAAGCTTCTGTCATGCATTATCTAGGATATGTTAATAAGTTTGTCTAGATGTCCGCTCATGTAACAACGAAACTCCAAGATATTTTCCCAAATTGTTCGTACTAGAAATGTGCAGGTCTTGACTGAGTCTACGTGGAGTGCTGCGGATACGTTCTTTCAGAAGAAAATCTGAGTTTTATCAGTATTCACTTTCTGGCCAGATGCTTTACAAAACTCTTCCAGCGTTCTTGAGATTACATTCATTTGAGATACCGTAGCTTCCACAAAAAGAAAAAGGTCGTCTGCAAAAAAAGATGGGATATGGGTGGCCTTGTAGGGCTCAGTTTTATCAGTCTCCATAGACCTTGTTCCACCTCTTTCGAAATAAGGTGACCTAGTCTTTCCATGCACAGGATAAAAAGGTAGGGTGAGAGCGGATCTCCTTACCTAATACCTCGTGAAGGACTAAATGAATCAGTAACTATGCCTTGCCACGCGACCTACAAAGTCACCGTCGTCACACACTTCATAATGATCGAGATTAAAATTTTTGGAATGCCAATGTCCGTTAATGTAGTTTGAATAAAGTTTTATCGAATCTGGTCATAAGCTTTTTCTAGATCCACCTTGATAGGCAAAAACTTGGTTTTCCCTTTTTTCTTTCTCATAAAATGTATGACTTCTTGAGTGATGATAATATTATTAGTTTTTTGTTTGCCAGGAATAAAAATGCTTTGATTCGCCTACACTAGTTGATCCATGTGGTTTTTCAGCTGATTTATAATAATTTTAGAAATAATCTTGTAAAGCACATTGCAGAGGCTAATTGGTCGGAATAGTGCAATATTCTTTGAGGAGGGAATTTTGGGGATCAGGACTAGAATGGTTTGATTTAAATCTTTTTCCTAAAGTTCTAGCCTGAAGAATTCCTTAACGTACTCTACCATTTTTGGCCCGATCTGCCCCCATTGCTTCTGAGAAAATAGGGCACTGAAACCATCTACTTCAAAGGCTTTATTCGGATTCATGTCAAAAACAGCTAGTTTGATTTAAATCTTTTTCCTAGAGTTCCAGCCTGAAGACTTCCTTAACGTACTCTACCACTTTTGGCCCGACCTACCCTATTTTTTCTTAGAAAATAGGGCATTGAAACCATCTACTTCAAAGGCTTTATTCGGATTCATGTCAACAACCGTTGACCTGATTTCAGTGTCATAGATTGGCTGAGCTAATGCATGAAGTCTATCTGCCGAAAGCAAAGGAAAAGCTCCTAAGATCGAGTAACGATGTAAAGGCCCATCTTTTTGTGTATACATTTGGACAAAAAAGTCCTTGGCTAACATATTCAGTTGCACTGGGTCATAGATCTGTGACCCATGAGAATCAGTGAGTCGCTCTATCTTCATTTTCTTCCTTTTGGAAAGAGTGAGTGTATGGTAATATTTCGTATTCTTATTACCCTTCAAGATCTAGTCACATCAGGCTTTCTGATGCTAAAAGATTTCCTCCTCACACAATACTTGCATCAGTTTCCCACTTAATTTTTCCTTCAAATCTAGTAAAGAATCCAAGTTGCCTCTTGCCATGGCCCTCTGAATGACCTGAAGCCTTGCTAACAGTCTTTTTTTTTTGGGTTGGAAAATATGACCAAAATCGGATCTATTCCATCTCATGAGTTGATGGGAGAATAGGTCTAACGATTTACTCATTGTCTCCGCGGTTGGTATCCAATGCTCTGGTATTACTTCATCATCCTGGATGAGTTAGCCAAGCATTTTGGAATCTAAACACTGGGGATCCAATTAATCTAGGTGCCTGTCTTTGCAGATAAACCAACATGGGTCTATGATCTGACCCAAGAAAGGATAAGTGATGGTTCTCTATTTGAGGAAAAGCGTACAGCCAAGCCGTCGAGCTAAAAACTCTGTCCAACCTAGCTTGAACCATTCCTCGGCGCCACATAAACTTGGATCCTATAAAACCAAGATCGTGAAGGCTACTCTTATGCACCTAATATTGAAAACATTTGTTCACCACCCTCGCATTCGTGGCTCCACCTCGTTTATCGACTATCTCCAACTTAGCATTAAAATCCCCTCTTATGAACCAGGGTCTATGAATAGAGCTTCCTACCCATTTTAAAATCGGCCAAAGGTCGGTTTAAGAAGAGGCTTGCGGGCTTACATAAATCGCCATAAAATCAAAAGAGCAAGAAGCATACTTGATTATAGTATGAATAAATTGGCGGTGTGCTAGTACTATTGAGATATTGAAATCATCCTTCCATAAAATCCATATCCCTCCAGAGAAACCTTCTGCCTCTACCCTAAACGAGTAATCAAGCCCTAAAGCACTGACGACCTTGTAAGCCCTAGTTCCACTAGTTCGGGTTTCCATCAAAACAAGGATACCAAGATTAAAATGACGAATGTAATTTTGAAGTATGGCATGGAGTTTAGTTCCGCCTGCCCCTTGACAATTCCAAATTAAGATCGACATAAAGATATAAAAGGTGGTATGGGCTACACTACCAACTACATAGAAGCTGTACCTCTAGTAGGAGCTTCCTTGGTTCTGTAGTCCTGAGGCTGTGTTTCTTGCACCTCTTCGTATTGCATATTGTCTGGGTTTCTTGCCCCAGTTGCTATATCTAGAGAGTCGGTGTGAGGAATTACGGTAACCTCTCTGAGATTCCCAATTGCCTTCTGAACCTCAACTCCTTCCATCAACTGGAGTCTCTCTTCAGTAACCAGGTCTCTATCTTCAAATCGTTGGCTATCACATACCGTTTTCGTATGGGAAACTATTTCAATCGCTATATTTTTTTCCAATATGGTGGGTTGTAATTGAATTTGCGGGACTGTATTCGATTCCTATTCTTGGGGAACGCTGGGCCTGGAACTTTCCCCTCGGGCTTGCTGCATTTGCGCCTCTGTCTGTCCTTTAGGCCCCTTTCTATGTTTGAGCTCAGTAGACTTAATTAACTGACCTTTCTATGTTTGCTTTCCTTTTCCCATAAATGATGCCAGCTCCAGACTTTGCCCGAAGCCCATCATATTACTGTTGAGTGGGGCCTCTGTAGGTGTCTCATATTTCCATTTGTTTATGTTCTATCAGTATAGCAAATCTCGAGCCTCTCTTGTGAATAGACTCTCTGTTCCATCCCATATCAGTGCATTGCATAGGCTGATCATTACATTGCATGGATTGTTGGAACCCGATCTGGAGACTGGACCCCAACTGCTTATAACTTAATACTCTTACTCTTGCTTTAATTCCCCATCTATTGGACCCGTTTCCAGAGCCCAATTTCCGGAGTCCTATAGCCTTGCGCTTAGCTCCTTATAGGGTCATTAGCTGTAACTCAACATTCGTGGCCAGCGCACACCAATAAATCACCAAAATCATGAGTTGACTTATTCATATAAGTTGTAGCTCTATGCCTCAAGTTCGTTT
>JANSVB020000034.1:170197-181768 GCA_025504935.2 Erythroxylum haughtii
TACCAAGAGGGGAGGGCACAGATGAGTCTAGAGCCCCAAGAAATGCTGAGGCTTCCATAGGGCATGGTACTGAGCCCATTCAATCACAAATGCATAAGTTGCCTCTTCTACAAGAGCAAGTTCCTACTCCCTTAGATCCTAGGCTATTCTAGGCATTTTCTCAGGCTTTTGTCCAGGTCATGGGCCAGATGCCACAGACTATGACCACAGCCCCAGTTAAGAAAAGAAAGCAATTCGATAAGCTTCAAAAGTATGAGGTAGTAGATTTTTATGGAATGACTGATCCAGAAGAAGCTGAGACATGGTTAAGGAAGACAAAAAGGATACTGAAATAGATGGACTGTTAGGATAGTGAGAAGGTAGAATATGCTGCAAGTTTTCAACAGGGAGATGCCCTGCATTGGTGGGAAACTGTACTAGGGAGTCAAATGAAACCCCCAGTGCTCACATGGAAAGACTTCTTAGTTGTTTATAAGAAGAAGTATTTGTCTGAGATGTATATCTAGAAAAAGCAAAGAGAGTTTCTGAGTCTCACCCAGAGGGAGATGACAATGAGTGAATATAAGCACGGATTTACACAGTTGTCCTGATATGCAGCTGAGATGATGATGAACGAAGCGGCTAAGTGCTGTAGGTTTAAAGCAGGATTGCATTTATTTATTAGAGAAAAACTGATGGCATAGAATTTATGTGATTTTCAACAACTGGTAGAAGCTGCGTTAAGGGTTAAGAATGTAGAGAACATAAAGAGCACTTTGAACAAAAAGAGGAAAGGGAGAGAGAAAAGTTCAGGAGGGGAGGTAGTGATCCTATGTCAGAGAGGAGTGCCAAGACTTTTCCCGTATAGTTTGAGGACAAGAGTAGTGGAGCAAGTAGGCCCAAATAGATGAGAACTTTTTTTCATCAAGCCTCGACGGCAGGAGGCAGTAAAGAGGAGATGGGGATAAGTCATCCATTCTCAAATGCGACCATTGCGGAAAATTCCATAGAGGGGAGTGTTATAGAGAGTATGCGCAGTATACAAGATGGGAAAGAACTCAGATGCAAGTTTTGAAAAGGGCTGAGACTGTGGGAGTTAAGACTACAACTGAAGTGGGAAGTTCAACTGCAGTTCAGATGGTGAATCCTCCAAGAAGACAGAGGAAGCAAGCATCAGCTAGAGTGTTTACAATGATAAGGGAGGACGTAGAAATAGCTCTAGAGGTTGTGACTGGTATGATTAAATTGTTTAATGATTATGTTATTGTTTTTATTGATCTAGGTTCTACTCATTCATTTGTTTCATCAAGTAGAATTGTGCATGATACAAGTTTGATTCTATTAGATAGTCTGTTGATGGTTGGTACCCCTGTTGGTTAGTATGTTATTAATAGTCAAGTTTACAGAGATTGTGAAATGTACATCGGTGGAGAACAATTAGTGGTGGATTTAATGCCATTGAAGAAAGGGGGATTAGATGTGATTTTGGGCATGGATACATTAGGAAAATATAAGGTCAATGTAGATTGTAAACAAAAGGTAGTAGAGTTTGAGTTGGACAATGGTAGAAAGGTGGTGTTTATAGGAGACAAGAAACTAAGCACAACTAGAATCATTTCGGCTCTGATGATAGAGAAAAGATGAGGAAAAGATGTGAAGCATTCTTGGCATACGTGGTAGACACGAAGGTACATGGAGGGAAGTTAAAAGAAATTCTCGTGGTTATGGAATTCCTAGATGTCTTTTCAAAGGAATTAACAGGACTACCACTACCTAGAGAAATTGAGTTTCCCATCGAGCTTCTTCCAGGTACAGCGCCTATATCGATTGAACCTTATAAAATGACTTCGGAAGAATTGAAAGAGCTTAAAGAGAATCTAGAAGAGTTGTTGGAGAAAGGTTACATTAGGCCTAGCTCTTTGCCTTGGGGAGCACCAGTTCTTTTTGTGAAGAAGAAAGATGAATCATTGAGAATGTATGTGGACTACAGAAAGCTGATTCATGTCACCATTAAGAATAGATATCCTCTTCTATGTATAGATGATTTGTTTGATGAATTGCAAGGGGCAAAAGTCTTCTCCAAGATAGACTTAAGATCAGGTTACCACTAGTTGAGAATAAAGGAGTTTGATGTGTTAAAGATTGCTTTTAGAACTCGATATAGGCATTTTAAGTTCTTGGTCATGCCCTTTGGGTTAACGAATGCCCCTGTAGCCTTCATGTACTTAATGAATAGAGTCTTCAAGCCTTTCTTAGACTAATTTATCATAGCCTTTATTGATGATATATTGGCTTATTCCAAGAGTGATAAAGAACATGAAGAACATTTGAGGATTGCCTTGGAGACATTGAGGAAGAAAGAGTTGTATGTCAAATTCGATAAATGTGAATTTTGGGTAAGGAAAGTGGTGTTTCTTGGTCATGTAATTTAAGAAAAAGGAGTACATGTGGATCCAAGAAAAATATAAGCTGTAGTTAAATGGGAAGCACCTAAGAATATATCAGAAGTGAGGAGTTTCTTGAGTTTAGCTGGTTATTATAGAAGATTTGTAAAGGGATTTTCCATGGTAGCAACCCCACTCACTAAATTGACAAGAAAGAATCAGAAGTTTGTGTGGACAGAAGAATGTCAGAGGAGTTTTGAGGAATTAAAAAATAGGATCACATCTGCACCAATTTTGACTTTACCTTGTGGTAGTGATGAGTATACAGTATATAGTGATGCCTCAAGGAAGGGATTAGGATGTGTTTTGATGCAAGGAGATAAAGTGATTGCCTATGCTTCTAAGCAATTTAAACCCTATGAGATGAACTATCCAACACATGATTTGGAGTTGGCGGCCGTAATTTTTGCATTGAAAATATGGAGACATTACTTATATGGAATCACCACCAAGGTATTTATAGACCACAAGAGTCTTAAATATTTGATGAGCCAAAAAGAGCTAAATTTAAGGCAAAGAAGGTGGTTAGAGTGACTAAAGGATTATGGCTTGATAATAGATTACCACCTGGGGAAAGCTAATGTAGTAGCGGATGCATTGAGTAGAAAATCTATTATGGCACATGTAGAGACAGTGTACTTTCCTTTGTTGAAGGAATTAGCCAAACTTAAAGTGACATCGAGGCAAGTTGAATTAGGGTGTATATTTGCTAATTTTAGAATAAGGTCAGTGTTGAATGAGAAGATTAAAGAATTGCAGGAGCAAGATGAGTACTTGAGCAGGCTCAAAGAACAAATTAAAAATGATAAGCTTTCTGAAATCGAGATAAGAGAAGATGGATTGATGGTGATAGGTAACAGAGTATGTATTCCAAATATGCAAGATTTGAGGATGAAATTCTTGATGAGGCACACAATGCTCCATATGTAATGCACCCGGAGAGTACAAGAATGTATATAGATTTGAAAGAGCACTTTTGATGGAGAGGAATAAAGAAGGATATTGCAGAGTATGCTAGAAAATGCTTAGTGTGTCAATAAGTTAAAGTAGAACATCAAGCATCTAGTGGCAAACTTAAACCTTTGTCTATTCCCTAATGGAAGTGGGAGAAGATTATAATAGATTTCTTGATGGGATTTCAAGGACTAGTAGGAAGCATAATGCAATATGGGTGATTGTTGATAGGTTAATGAAGTCAGCACATTTTCTGCCAATTAAGCTCTATAATCTTAGATAGGGATCCCAGATTCAGCTCTAGGTTCTGGGAAAGCTTACAAGAGACTTTGAGAACCAAGTTGAGTTTTAACACAGTTTTCCATCCACATACTGATGGCCAATCCGAGAGAACAATACAGACCTTAAAGCAATGTTAAGATCTTGTGTTATAGACTTCAAAGGTTCATAAGATGATCATTTAACTTTAATTGAGTTCACTTATAATAATTCCTACCACTCAAGAATTCAAATGACACCTTATGAAGCCTTGTATAGTAGAAGATGCAGAAGTCCTATTTGTTGGGATGAGGAAGGTGAAAGGAGACTTTTAGGACCTGATTTGGTACAAACTACAGTTGATAAGAATAAATTGGTAAAGTAATGACTCAAAGCAGCTGAAGACAGGATGAAGAGCTATACGGACGCATATAGAAAGGGGATGGACTATGAAGTGGAAGACAAAGTATTTCTTAGAGCCTTTCCATAGAAATGAGTCTTAAAGTTTAGTAAAAGGGCAAACTTAATCCAAGATACATAGGCCCTTATAAGATTATTGAGAAGAATGGGCCTTTAGCCATTAAGTTAGCCCTGCCACCGAAATTATCTAAGATTCACAATGTTTTTCATGTATCAATGTTGAGAAGATATATATCAGATCCTTCACACATAATCCAACCTTCAGAAGTTCAATTAAAAGAGGATTTGACTTATGAAGAACAACCAGTAGAGATTTTGGATCCAAAAGAAAAGGTCTTGAGAAACAAGATTATGAAGCTGATTAAAGTCTTATAGAAGAACCATACAAGAGAGGAGGCAACATGGGAGCCTTTGGAAGCCATGAAGGAGAAGTATCTACACCTTTTTCTAGACCGAGGTAAGAATTTTAAGGACAAAATTCTTTGAGGGGGAGAATTATTGGATCCCGAATTCATTTATTTATTAGTTTATTTTCAGAATTTAGTCCCTTAATTTAGCAAGCATGAATAGAAATTATAATTTTGAATATAAATGTTATAATGAAGTTAGAGAATAGTATGGTATTTAATAGGTTAAAGAAGTGACATTATGTTAAGTGAGGAGGGTTAAAATTTGAAAGACAAGACAAAAGTCATCTTGAATTAAGAAAGAAGAAGAGAAAAATCATGGGAGAAGAAAGAGAGGGAGAAAAACGTGAAGGAAGAGAGGAGAAGAGAAGAAAATCATGGAGAGCTAGGGAAGAAGGAAAGTGGAAGAAGGAGGAAGAAGATTTAGCTAAACTAAGGTAATCTTCTTCGTATTTTCTTCTCGCTTTGTTAGAAAAACAAAAGAAGATAAGAAGAAATGGGTTTTATATGTTGGGAATGAAGGGAGAAAGAAGAGGATTCAAGAAACCCATTTGATTTTCATGGGTTCTAAACTAGGTTTTAGCTTTCCTAACCTAGATAAACTATGGGTAGAATAAGTCAAATCTCAACTTGTTATTTATTTTGATTCTTTGAAGCTTTATGGGCTTTTCTATTGGATTATGGTTTGAATGGAAATTTGGTTATTTGAAGGAAATTGAGAAAATCCCATACAAGATCAAGAGGAAAGGCAAACTTGAGCTTGGATTTTTGCAAGCCAATTCAGGTGGGTAATAGGTTTATAGTTGTTGTGTGATATGAGCAAATTGTCTTACTTGTAAATATGTGCTAAATTGCTTGATTTGAATCAGTGTGATTGTTGAATAATGCATTATGATTCATTATCATGTTATGCCATGAAAGATGAATGGCATTTTGTATGATTGAAAAGAGGAAAAAGCATAAGAAGCATGAAAGTATGAATATGTGTGAAATGAATTGAGCATTGAAAATTGATTGTGTTTGTGCAAGAGAGATACCGATTCATTCGTCATGTACACGTTGACATAAAGCCTTCTCTTGACTGCCCTCTTGTGGCATATGAGCTCCTCCGAAATGGACTCATTTTGTTCATGGTGTCAACTTTGGTTTATCCATTTCGATCCATGGAACTCTCAAGCCATTATATTTGTGCATTGCATTTTGTTTGGATTTGTTGAGCATGATATGAATTTGAGTGTTATGCTTGAATGGTTCAATATATATGATATGTTTATATGATAACATGTTGAACTGTGAGTGTTGGAGCTAGACTAGTTGGTGATTTATTGCTAGATTAAAATGAGATATATGTATATATGTATATATATGCTTGGTTGCGTGCTCATTACTAATGGCTTTAAATATATTAGCCACTGAGCTTCATAACTCAACCCATTATTTTCCTCCTCAAGTGTAGAACAAGAAGATCATTGATCCTTGCAAAGACTTTGGCAAACTCCAAGATAGTTAACACTTGTATTAAGTTAGTTTGACCTTTTAAGTAACTTTATAAGCATATCAAACATGAGCATCCATTTGTATTTTGTATTAAGTTATTGATGTGGTTGTTGATATGCACCTAAAGCTACATTTAAACTTCGTTATATTTTAGTAATGAGAATATGAGTTGAAGCAGTCTCTTTGTACATGTTCATATTTATCTTTTGTTTGAGTGGTTAATGTGGTTGTGGAATGGTATGTATGTATAATTAATGTATTTGATGTTGGAGTTTAGGTTGAATGTTTCGGAGGATTTGCCGCAGTGAAGCTAGAAGTTTGCCGCGATAAACCTTTCCCTAGAGGGATACTCTCACTTGATTTTGGGACTTTGCCGCTGTGAAGGAATGACATTTGCCACGGCGTATTTTTCCCAAAGGGTGCAGTTGCTCAACCTTGGGACTTCACCGTAGTGAAGCCAAAAGTTGGTCGTGAAGAACTTTTCTTGAAAGATCCTTAAAATTGTTTGCGCAGCGAAACATTTAGTTTGCTGGGGCGAACCCCACCAGTGCGGACGTTGCATTCTCTTTCAAATTTGAAACTTCCAACCCTTTCCTCACCTAATCTTTACCCGAACTCCCCGTATGGTAGCTTTATAATAGATACCGCGACCCAAAGCCTAACACATTATGGGAAAAAAGGACATAAAAAAAGAAAAATTCCACATAATAATTGGTTTTCCTTTTGACTTCAAATTTAGCAAATAAAAAAGACAAGGAAAGATACTGGTTATGCTGGGCCTCGTTTCTAGAGCCCAACTCTAAACAGAAAACCATAACTATCATCGTTCTATTTCCTCGCAATCTCCTCTTGCTTTGATACCAAACATGATAATCCCGTTTATGGAATCCAACTCTTAACAAAATACTGTCATACTTGAGCGTGGTTCCTTGAAATCTCTTCTTGTTCTGATACCACGTGTGTTGGATCCCGTTTTCGGAATCCAACTCATGAACCATAAACGTTGGAGTAATCTAAATAAATCGTAAAGCCTAAAGTCTCATACCATTTTTATGTTCCTTTTTCCATAACACATCTCACTTATACTTATGTATGACAATAATTCGTATTCATGATTTATCATCTCAAATCGATAACTTCCTCAAGTATACTTTAATTTCAATTCAACCTTATCCATATGCAATTTCATATTCCCACTCAACATCATCCATACATAATTCATTAACATCAAAAGAATAAAATTTTACAAGCTCTAATGGCATTCCAAGCCACAATAGAACAATAATCCAAAATCTCAAAAAAAATACAAAAGTTGCATGAATTAATATTCCTTGAATAGTGACAAATCCTTGTATTTTACATAAATAACTCAAATTACAACATAAGCAAATGGGGAGTGATGACTCGATTCTCTTTCACTCCATCTCTTGCTCAACACCTGAAGGTGGGAATGAAGGGGGGTGAGCTTATAACTCGTGGGTAACATGCTTATAAAGAAGAATAAACAAAACCGTTGAAGTGTTTATTTGTCGTATAAAAATCGTAATGAATTCATAAAATGCTTTATTCCCAAATAGTACTCATCCAATTTCGAAATTTGAACTCAAAACTCATGGTTAAAACTTCATCACGTCAACACAGCATATCCATTTAACCGTCAATAAAACACTCAATTTATGCAACATTCTTGACAATTCAAAGATACAATGCACAACAAATGGCTTGAGAGTTCCGTGGAACAAAACGGATAAACCGAAGTTTATACCGTGAACAAAATAAGTCCTATTTTTTAAGATCTCGTGGCCTCAAGCGGGCAGCCGGGAGAAGGTTATATGTCGACGTGCACGTGACTAACGAAACGTTTCTTTCTTTCCCAAACAAAGCACATATTCATTTCATGCTCAAATCATTTTATCAAATGCTTTCAGACTTTTCATGCTCTTTCTTCTTTTCCGAATATACAAAATGCCATGAATTTTCTAAGGCATAACATAAAATGTTTCAATGCATACCCATCTTTATTTGAAATTCATCAACAAAGTTCATATACTGAAACATGTAGCAATTTTGCAAATCATTCAAAAGAAACAAAACAACATTTATGAAGTAATTGAAATCATTCTTGATTTGGAAGAAAAAATTATTGGCTCATTACTACATTATAAACATGAAACCTATCTGAATTCCTTGCTTGGACACCTGCTTAAAAGATGCCTCTCCACTTGATCCTCTTGCCTTCCTTGATTTCCTTTATCAAATGCGAAATTCCCATTCAATAGGAATACAAATTTGAGGACTCATATATTGCATATTCACTAAGATAAATTCTAAAAACTCAAATTCTTCCAAAAGTCCAAACATTTTGGTCAATTTTTCATGATCACTCTGATCACGTAAATGACAAAATCTGATAATATTCTCTTCTAGAAAATGTTCCCCATTGTCTTAAGTTTCTAATGATTCCAAAATCATTCAATTTGTTTCAGAAATCCTAAAGTTATACTCCAAACAATTTATAAACTAAATTAAAACTTTTTTTCTTCATAAAACTTGTATACCTTTGTCTCTATTTTACAACGAATCAAAAATCACCTTATTTGCACATCTACATCAAAAGTTATATCCAAAATATCAAAAGATGTCTGTGCAGGAAAACAGAAGCTCGCCTCGACGAAAGAAGCTCGCTGTGGCAAAAAATGTTGAAGCTCGCCACGGCAAAACCCAAAAGCTTGCCGCGGTGAGGGTGCTCGCGCAGACGCCGCGACGTGGACGCCTGTGTGCGCCGCGACTTGCGAGACTAGAAACCTCCCGGAAACTGATTTTCAACAATTTTCATCTTCATACTTCCCATATTTCACAATTAGCTCATCTTAACCCTAAATCATCATTCCTACTTCATTTCTAAACTCATTTCAACACAAAAATAATTCACAAACACAATAAAATCATTAACCCTAGAACACCGTTCAACAACAACTCACTTCACACATTCCACTTCATTTTCACTTCTAACTATCACTAAACATGCTTCATTCAACAAATCAAGAAGGGTTGAGTCTTGTACTTACTTGTGGAAGCTTCACGATTCGTCAAAATCTTCAAAAGTCTCCAAACCCTAGTTTTCCTCTTCTTCTCTTCTTCTTCCACAGCTTCTTCTTCCCTCTTCAAGAAAAACATAATAACTTCTTCTTTTTATACCCTTTAGTATTCTAAAAAGTCCATTTTTCCCTTCAATAAAAGCTTTATATCTTATAACCTTAAATGTCATGCCCAATTTGCCCTTATGCATTCTTATCACTTTTAATACAACCAAACCATATAATAAATTCTACTAACATTTGCATAACAAGTAGCTCCAAAACTTTATTCATCACACCTCATAATTTATTTAAATCATGCTTTATTCATCAAGAAAAATTTCGGGGGCCAACAAATATAGCCCATTGTTATGTACATAGTTATGCATATAACTAAGCATACCACTAAGTAATACATACTATGGTATACTCTACATATGTACCATAGTATCACAATAGTAGTGCATGCATTATGGCATAGTTGCACATAATGTACACACAATTGTACGATGTATTATGTGAGTATGTATACATGCATTCGTGTATGAACACATGGTATAATAAGAATGTAACATGTATATACATATAACTATATATATACTATGTACTACTATGGCAATAGTTAACTGTACATAATGTGTACTATTGGCATAGTGTATAACATATATAGTATATATATAGTTATATGTGTAAATTCACATATAACTATATATATACTATATACGTTATACACTATTATTCATATAGTTACCTATAGTGTATTATGACTACACTATAGTATGTACTATTATACATGGTAAGTGGTAGTATACCATGTATAATAGTTATAATTATGCAATGGTATTATACATACATATCTGTAATACACATATCTAATATGGCGCGACGTTTCTATGGTAGGGTACAGATACTAGGTATAGACATGTGCTATAGTATCTAGTGCATATGTACATGCAATTATATGTGCACATGGGTGTGTGTATATAGTTACATATATATGCATGCATGTAGTGTACATACTACATGTACTATACACATTAGTAGTACATATAGTACAACACATCTAAACGGTAGTACATGCATGACATCATATGCAATTGGTTAGTAGTATAGTATAGGTAAATGTATAGTACTGCATATGTTATATGGTAAAATGCACCCCATGTTATACACATGTGCACCATAGATACATACACACTATATGTCCATACTTGCACATATGTATATTATGCTAGTGAATAGTTATATACAATTGTACAATGGTGTGTACACTATGCCAATAGAAATATAATTAACAATAGCTATTACATCAAATAATAGTTATGTACTATGCAAACTTATAACCATTGTACTACACACATTACAATCACTATGCATGTGTACATATTTCTTATGGTAATAGTGTGTACACTATATGTATATATAATTTAATGGTATACATGTACCCATTAGCTATGCATATAGTATATATTGTGTATATACATATGTTTACTACTTATACATGTACACATGTACAATATGGTACCATACATACATATGTGCACTATTATACATGCATATAGTATACATGGTATATGCTACCATGTATTCATATACATACTATACCATACATACTGTAGCTCATTATACAGTTGTAATTACCATAATACAACTGTATATCTATTCAGTTTGTGCATTACTTTCCATTGTATAGTATGCACAAATGAGTTAGTACTATTATGCATAACTAATATACTATGGTACATTCAGCAATGATATTAAATGCACAACATACCATTATTATATTGTACTATACATATAATAAGAATATAATATGGTATAGTTACCACACTATACCATACTATACACTAACATATGGTATATAGTATGTATTACATATGTATGCATAGTACACTATACCACTATCACATGCATAGTATGTCATTATTACCATCATGACATGCATGTACATGTATAACAAATGGTAACATAGTACATGTCTTCTATATGCACAATTATAATGGCACATAAACACTATAGTTATACATGATATTTGTGTATGTACATATGCAACAATATATACATATGCTACTAGTATGGTATGGTATACACATATGTGAATATAGTTACCTATGGTAATATAGGTAACTATATGCATAATAGTGTACTTTATGACATAAATATATACCATGTATACATGCATAATACACTACACAATGTACCTTGTGTATGCACTACTTGCATGTCTGCACATATGTGTACACATATTTACCATGGTATGCTATTATGTACATGTACATTATAGTGTATACCATAGTACCATATACATGTATTCAATGTACTATACATAACTATACATATAGTTACATAACTATACATATGTAACTATGCATGTACTAATAGTTATATTATGCATGTGTGTAGTATAGTACCATATGTACTATATGGTGTACATTGCTAATTATGCATATGTATACATGCAATGTGTGTATATTATGTCCTTAATGGTTAGTGTGCATTACATGTTATTTAATAGTATATGGTACTAATTGGTAA
>JANSVB020000034.1:313969-333401 GCA_025504935.2 Erythroxylum haughtii
GTTAATAAGAAGTTGAGATGTTTTTTAAATGCTAACGATAAACATCATAGTTGAAGATATGTCTCGTACTTGGTGGTGGATGAGGTTATCGTAGTCCGACTTCCATTTACTAATCTAAAGTAAACAATTATTTATTTGGCATTATTGTGATGTTAACCAGCGATTCTTCAATGTCCTCTAACGTCTTTCTCAGTGACGACTTGACATCCACCCTTTTATTCACGCATAAGTTCGCTTATGCTTCCCTATCAGAAAATTACTTGGCATGTCACTTGCTCAAACTCTTTTCTACAGGAGTCTTATGAGATGCATCCTACCAGGCATTTGGTAGCATGGGTTGCGGCAAGACTGCCCACTGTCAGCAAAGACTCTACTTTTCTGATAATTTGGTTAATCAAAATCAATTCCATGAAATAAGGAATTTCTTATGGCTTCAACATATTTTGAATGTCAAATTTTATATTTGTAATTTAGTGTAGACTCATAGTGCTCAAAATTTTAAACTATTCATTGCATATAAATTTTGTCTTTTTTTCAAGCTAAAGTTCAATTAATTTAATTTTCATGTCAGTGGTTTAAAATTAGGAAATAAAAAAATTAATAATTTGAGGAGTTATTCATAGTTTTTGAAAATTACAAGGGTTTACTTTCATGTGAAAACACTAAAGTATATTTGATTTTACTAGTCTGTTAACAAAAGCTGTGATTTCTTAGTTTCTCTTAACTCTCTACTCTTAGGGGTTTTAGCCAATTTAAATAAAATACAATTTTTTTCCAAAATTATGTTGCCCCATAACATAAAGAATTGGAGGTAATGATGATAAATGAAATTATTAAAAAAATAAAATTTTTTAATAATTCATTCAAAATGTAAATATTTGTTATTAAATAACAAATAATTAAATTCTTTTAGCTTTTTAGAGTATTTTAAATATTGACAATGATGTGATTTTTATAATATACTATTTGTTCTAACATTATAATTTATAATTTATCAAAAAATTTAAACTTCTGAATTACACTAAAAAAGTACTAAGTTTTATCGGGAGTGCTTAGTTGATGTCTTTGAGAAGGATTTAATGGATATGAAATGAAAAAATGGTAGTTGATTATATATTATCATTATAGGGATAATATTATGATATCCAACTTTCAGGTATTGCTCCATACTTCTCAAGCATGAGAGAAATGTCAATTATTCCTGAGTGACACTCTATCTTTTTTTCTTCTTTTTATAATTAAATATAATTAATTAATTAAAATAGCATTACAATATAATTAATTAATTATAATATAATTAATAAAAATAATATTACAATATAATTAATCAATTCCAATGTAATTAATTGAAATATAATAAATTAATCATTTTTTTCTTTTTTAGCAATTAAATATAACTAATTAAAATATATTAAAATTTGATGTAGACTAAAAATTTAACAAACTTTTATTTCTGAATATTTTTAACAAACCAACCAATGATAATGGTAATCATTCATTCGTTCTAATTAACCATCATAATTATAATGATTATATTCATTCTCATTCTTCATTTTATTTATTTCTATTTTTATTATCATTACTTAACTTAAACCAAGT
Source organism: Erythroxylum haughtii (assembly GCA_025504935.2). Classification (NCBI taxonomy): domain Eukaryota; kingdom Viridiplantae; phylum Streptophyta; class Magnoliopsida; order Malpighiales; family Erythroxylaceae; genus Erythroxylum; species Erythroxylum haughtii. Next base: position 315,569 of record JANSVB020000034.1, read on the forward strand.
ATCCCCTTTAGACTTTTAATAGAGCTAATTTGTAGTAGTTGAGTAATTATTTTTAATTGTACAAGGTGGTTAAATAATTGACAATTTATTATCATTTTTTATTCTCGATGAAGACCGAAAGTACCACTAAATATTTAGTTAAAACAAAACTGATCCACATCGTCATGCTTAGAACAAATCAGGTAATGCAATCCCACCAATACACACAATTACTAACATGTGCCACAGAAATAGGATATGATTCTTTCTTAAGATTTGGTAAAAAAAAAAAGAGAGCCAAACGCGTGAATTGATTCCAAAAATAATATCATATCAAATGGAATGGAAATGAGATTTTGTGTGTGTATGTGTTTCTTGGAAATTTACATCATCAGCATTTCATTTTATTATAGTGTTAAAAAAAATCATTAACTTAAGGGGTGTGGTTGAGTGATAAGGGACTCATCCACCCTTAATCAAAAATTAGAGATTCAATCTTTATCTTTGAATATAAAACAACCTTAAATTCTTAGGCCAGTTGCCCCATCCTATAAAGCACCTTCCCATCAACGAGGGAAATAATTAGTAAATCTGCGGGTGGATATCCTGTTCTTTTGAAAAAAAAAAATCATTCTTTCCTTGAAGACAAGTTCACGTTACCCTTCACTCGTTTTGTACACTGAGATCAGATTTATTATATGTACGTAATAAGAAAGCCAACGTAAAAATGGAAAATCAATATTATGTTAGACCAAAAGTCGGGACCCAATGAACAAAGATTCCGTCCTCTCTCTGACAGACAACAACAGCACATCCGTATGCAATCTGTTCCAAGCACCGCAGTTCTCATGTGTACTCAAGTCTGTCACCATCGAACAGGATTTTCATCCACCAACCACACGGAGAGTAATATCTAAGTATACTGTATACCACAACTTTTTATTCTTTACCTTGCCTTCTTCTCTGTTATCTCTTCATTAAAAACATATGTTTTTGGACCAATATATATTTTATTATAATAAAAATCTTTCTTATATTACCTGTCCTAGATTCCACTAACCTCTTTATGTTATAAAAAACATAATCTTTTTCCAAAATATCATCTGGGTTTTTCCTCACTGTTTGGATTCTGGTAAGTAGAGAGAGATGGGTGGTGGGGGTGAAGAAGGTGTGACCTTAGAGTTCACACCCACATGGGTAGTGGCTGCAGTGTGTACGGTCATAGTGGCTATATCTCTTGCCGTGGAGAGAGTGCTCCATTATGGTGGCAAATACCTTAAGACGAAGAATCAGAAGCCTCTTTATGAAGCCCTTCAAAAAGTTAAAGAAGGTAATCTTTTTCTCATCCCTTCCTTCGCTTCTCTCTATACATTTCTCGTTCCCAGATAGAATCTCCAAGTTGAAATGCGCTATCTTACTTGAAAAGAGGGTCCAGGTAATGTTTAGAGACAGAATTGTGTGCCTTTCTCTTTCGTCGTGCTTTCTGCTCATAGGCGTCCGCATGTGCAGGAGTTCTGTGTGTGCATAATTTTTAGGAGGAAATGTTGTCGCTTATCCAAATTTTATTTGTATGTGTTCTTAGATAAAACTTCTTCAGATTGAATTGTGGCGAACAGTGTGAAAATAAGGTTCAACTTCTGAAAGTAGGACTTATTTATTTTGAAAAATTGGATAGTTTTGCCACATTTGAACTGTATTTAATAATTATAAGGAAATATTCGCGTGGTTATTTTCATTTCCATGGCACTGATGTTCTGGCCATAGGAACCTTGGCATTGCAATTCCCACCTTGAAGAAGATTGTGTTAAGTGCCGTTTCTTCTTGCTCAGTTATGTCAGAGGGTTTGCATTGTGTTTCTTGACGGTAAATTTTCCTGGCAGAGCTGATGCTTTTGGGCTTCATATCACTGTTGCTGACGGTAACTCAGAACATAATCTCCAAAATCTGTGTGCCCGAGCATGTGGTTAATAATATGCTTCCCTGTTCACTCGAGGATAGAGAGAAAGAAACGCATAAATCAAATACAACTGAACATTTTCAGAGATTCTTTACTACAGCTATATCTGGAACTGCCCGACGGCTTTTAGCTGAAGAACAATCATCAGAATCCCCCACTGGTTACTGCGCCAAGAAGGTAAAGATGCTTTCCAGACTCGTACTTTTTGTGTTAACAATATCCTCTCATTGCTTAAGGTGAAAACAAATGAAAGCATGAACTGAAGGCTGGGAAAGACTTTCTGATACTTATCAAGTGTCTTTTAGACACTTATAGGACAGTTTCTTTAGGTGGTACAATTATTTTGAACAGTAATTAGAATTTATAAGAAGATGGAAACAGATTATTTAAGGCCTATGGATTCATTAGCTTCGAAAAGTAATCAAAACCAGGGAGCAGGGGACGGAGGTTAGAGAAAAGGTCAAAAGTTACATTGGTGTGATTAACAGTATCATACTGTTGCAGATTATCAAAATTAGTACTCATCTACTTCATTCAAATTGTGCATAATTCATGTTATATTCTCTTCTTTCCGTTGTCTTAGGAATCGTCATTCTTTGATTCTCTAAGTTCTGTTGCTGCAAAATTAAATCAGAAATTGTCTGCCTTGGCTAATTTTTTGATTTTCCTCTTTTCCTCAGGGCAAGGTGCCATTGTTATCAGTAGAGGCATTACACCATTTACATATCTTCATCTTTGTCCTGGCCATTGTCCATGTGACTTTCTGCGTTCTCACCGTCATTTTTGGGGGAGCCAGGGTAAGAATCTTATGTGATTGTTTCTAATGCGTTCAAATCTTAACAATTATCTCTGATTTTTTAATATCCTTTTTCATGATTTAGATTCGCCAATGGCAACACTGGGAGAATTCAATTGCAAAAGATCGATATGACACAGAGGAAGGTAATAATGTGTCATTGATGAATTTATATAACTTTCCCATTAGTTACTTGAGAATAATGAACATATTCATTGTTTGCATCTTTTATTTTGTGTGTTTGTGTGTACATGGGTTTGTTTTTTTCCTTTGTTGTGTGTTGCAATTAATGAACCTTATCTTAAGCATGCCTTATCCTAAAAGTGCTGGTGCAAGCTACTCTCCATCATTCTGGCTTTTAGAAAGTCTAGAAAAGCTTTCTGTCAGTTTTTTAATATATTAATTGCTTTTAGTTGGTGAATATTGCTTATGCAGTTTTGAAGAAAAAGGTTACTCATGTGCATCAACATGCATTTATCAAGGAACATTTTCTGGGCATTGGTAAAGATTCAGCTCTCATGGGATGGATGGTGAGTTAATGCTTCTTGAATCTGCATTATTCTATAATCAATAATTATATCAGATCAGGGATAAGACAAAGCTCAGGACATTTCCCACTACTGGCATCTGTGGATTGTGGATATTTTTTTCAGGAAACTAGTTATGAATTGATTATTTTCTTTTCTTTTTTGAGGAAGTTATGAATCACTTGTTGTCTTATATTTTTATTGAACTGAAATTATATGATGGAAAGGCCCTGTATAAATGACATTAAATGAACTCTAATGTGAAAGATGTTTCTTCAGTAGCTTCTTCGATTGTCATTATGACTCACATAATTTCTCTGTCCTATGTTTGTGCTTTTTTTGTCATTACGAATCGTATAATTTTTCTGTCCGATGTTTGTGCTTTTTCCAGCATTCTTTCTTCAAGCAATTTTATGCTTCGGTGACCAGATCAGATTACATTACTTTGCGGTTAGGTTTCATCATGGTAATATATTTGACTCGCCATATTTATTGCTCTCTATCATTTATCTTCTCATCTACTGCTTCTGTTGTAGACACACTGCAGAACAAACCCCAAGTTTAATTTTCACAAATACATGTTACGTGCCCTTGAAGATGACTTCAAAAGAGTTGTTGGTATAAGGCATGTGATACCAGAAGATACTTTGTCACGCTAAGTATTTTGTATCTTGTTGCATACTACAATATACCTTGACTATTGCCAGTTTCCTTGTTGATTCCCTCTGTTCAACTAATTTTGGCGTTTGCAGTTGGTACCTCTGGGTATTCGTGGTTATCTTCTTATTGCTGAATGTTAATGGTATGCCATTGCACTGAATATTTTCAGATGACGTTCTGTTCATATGTCCTTTGATTTGATATCCATTAATAATGAGAAAGCTTCATTTTTCAAAGTGTCTAATCTTCTAGTCAGATCTTAACTATTTTTTGCTTCTGTTGAAATTATTATAGTTTCTCAAACTATTGAAAAGGGCAAAGAAGTTTAACATCTGAGACAAGTGATTGTTTCAAGTCTTAGCTATGTGTTCTCTGATAGGCTGACATCACTTTTGAGAGTACTTGGTCTTTGAAGCTTTAAACATATGTACATACCAATGAACACTAGCTCGGCAGTTGGAACTACTTCAGTTTACAAGTTTTTTTGCTTAGGCTATTTGAAAGAATAGACACAAAGTGGAGCAATGTTATTCTTTTGCTAGTCTTTAAAACTAAATATGCTTTCCTTTTTTGCTTTCAAAATCATTTCTTTTGTCCCTTGCAGGTTGGCACACATATTTTTGGATAGCTTTCATTCCTTTCATTGTAAGTAGACTTGATTAGTATTTCCCTTGATCTCCAAGCCTGTGACTTGCGTCTTCCTACTTGTATATGCCCAGAGTAGCTAGATCTGTTCTTTGCATCAAAGTAAGTGTCATAAAAGGCAGAGTCATTAGACTTAGATTACATTTGGTAAATCCTAGGTATATACGATGGATGAGAGAACTGTAGTTAAAACAAATTTAAGTTTTCCATTTTTCCGGTAGTCACCTGGGTTGATGAATCTTCAAGAGAGCACTCCAATTGTATTGTTAAATTCTAAGGAAAAGTCTTTTGATAGCCAAAGATGAAAAGAGCCTGAAAACACATTAAGCTAAATGTGATTGGGATAACTGGAGGGGTTATTAATGTGGTAGTGTCCTATTTATTGTATATGTTAAATCAATACAACAAAACAAGGTTGCTCATGCTCTGCTACAATTACTGTCACATATGATTTTTCTATGTAATTGAAAGACAAAATTTCTGATTTAATAGATATAAAAAATAAAGGGTAGTCAGAAAAGAAGGATTGGTCATACACGTTTAACACGGACACTTATATGTTTGAAAGAGCTAATGTGATCCTGTGACTTGGTTTTTTCCGAAGGGATGAACTTCTTTAGAGAAAGAGTTATCAAGAAGGGTTGACTTAAATTACATTTTTTACTGTTTGAGTTGCTTCTTTGTATTGATTCGTTTCTCTGCTTGAGGAAACAGACTCTAATTGGTGTTATTGTTGATTGTTCGTCGTTCTTCATTGTAAATGAAATGCTATATGAGACCAATTATTGGCCCGTAAGGCATCTGCTTACTCATGGATTTGTTGTCTCATGAGTTGTGATATGGCTTAAGACCTTGTTTTCCTCATATCATGCCAAGACTTTTATTCATTAATATTTTGGGTCCATGTTATTGTGGAAGTGGTAACAGATCTCTTATGAACAAATGCTTTTTAGCACCTTTTACTTTTGCATGAATTTTTATGTTTCATTTGTTCCAAGTTTAATCAGTGTACTGGTCTTCAGCTTCTACTTGCCGTGGGGACTAAGTTGGAGCACGTAATCACTCAATTGGCTTACGAGGTTGCCGAGAAGCATGTAGCCATAGAAGGTGAATTAGTTGTTAAACCATCAGATGAGCACTTCTGGTTTAATCGACCACAGTTTGTGCTATTCTTGATCCACTTCATCCTCTTCCAGAATGCTTTTGAGATTGCATTTTTCTTCTGGATATGGGTGAGAAATCATAAATTATACATGGGCTTACTCAGATCGATAGATGGATGGTATGATAATCCTGACGTACAAGTACATGTGCAGGTTCAATACGGCTTTGACTCGTGTATTATGGGACATGTCAAATACATCGTCCCTAGGCTAATTATAGGGTAGGAGCTAATGACTTAATGATGAATAAATGTTTACTTAGTGATGGATATGTGATAGCAATGCCGTTTTCATTTGATTCAGGGTGATCATCCAGATACTCTGTAGTTACAGCACTCTTCCATTGTATGCTATAGTGACGCAGGTGAGTAACTGAGTATGACATTGACCATGTTTTTGTTTTCCTATTCTTATTGTTTTGGTTTTGGCAATGGAAATGAAGATGGGAAGTTCGTTCAAGAAGGCGATATTCGCTGAGCGTACTCAGGTTGGGCTTGTTGGTTGGCATCAGAAGGCGAAGAAGAAGATCGAGCAGAAAGCACCAGAAGGCTCCAACTCTAACCACCCAAGTTCTCATCAGGGAATTCAGCTTGCTCCAGTTTCCCGCAAAGACCAGGAGATTCAGCCTTCCTCAGTTGAGGGGAACAAGTGAATTCAAAACCAATCTCACTTTAAGTCTGCATTAGGTCCTGTTTATCTGTTATGAACCAAGTTCATAGGAATCCAGTAGATGAAGAATATTTAGTAGCTTACACTATCAATGCGTTTAGAAAGTTGTTTTTATATATATAAGAACAGTAATGACTTGCTTTCAAAGATCTTATCTCATGTTATGGAATTTTGCATTTCACATTAATTATCATATATATTTGTATTATTACACCTTCTTAAATTTTGCGTATCATGTTATTGTTATATACTAATTATAACTTAAAACTTCCTAAAATTTCATATTAAAAATGGGAATTTGATTTATAATAGAAAAAACTTATTATGGATTATTTTATTACTTTTGATTAAAAATTACGAATTTATTAAATTATGCAAGAATAAAAGAAAATAAAAATAAAATTACCAGTTCTAATTAGATTATTAGCCTTGTTCTTATTAAGCTCTTAATTATGTAAAAAAGGATTCAGCTTGGCCTAATTTTGGACTAGGTTAATCAGGTTACGATCGACCGTTACTTCAGAAATGATGACCTGATTTTAGACTGGATTAATTGGGCCATGAACTGATCGATATTTTAAAAACGACGTCGTTTTTGAAGATTTTCTAAATAAAAAATATAATAAGCTGGGTCATGCGCCGACTCATCCCAACTCATTGGGCCACAGGCTTCCATGACCAGGGTCGAGCCAGGCCAGAATCAGTCCCGGCCCAATGACATCTCTGCTAATAACCCAATCCAAGCTCGGCATCACCTAAAACCCGTGCATACAATCGTCGTCTCCGTTCACCGCCGAAAAGATGACTCTCCATTCGGTGGTAATCCAAAAGCTGCTTAGAACGAACACTCACATAGGGCGTCATGTTGCAGAGCACCACTTCAAGCTCTACACTTACGGTCTACGCAACGGCCAAGCTATTATCGATTCCGACAAGACCCTTGTGTGTCTCCGAAGCGCTGCCAATTTCATTGCCCATCTCGCGCGTGAGAAGAATGCTCGTTTCCTCTTCGTCAACACCAATCCTCTCTACGACGAGATCGTCGAGCAAATGACTAAGAGGATTGGGACTTATAGTCCCAGAGATAACACTATGTGGAAAATGGGCGGCTTTTTGACTAATAGCTTTAGCCCTAAGAAGTTTCGCTCTAGAAACAAAAAGGTCTGTACTGTTTATTCGATTTCAGTCTTTAATTTCTGGTTTTCTTTTATTTGGTTAAAGTTTGGGTTTTTATAAACTTTTGAGTTACTTGTTAGATCTCTGTCTGCTGTGGTTATCATGGAGATTTTCAAGGTTCCATGGATTTGTTTTGTTGTTGTGCGGTTTGAAACTTTGAATGATTCGGAAGAAATTTGCTTGTGTTGTGCGAAGGTCTGCTTTGGGCCAATACATCCGCCAGATTGCGTTGTGGTGTTGGATACAGAGAGAAAGAGCTCGGTGATTTTGGAGGCTGACAGACTGCAGGTTCCAATTGTAGCTCTGGTGGATTCAAGTATGCCTTTGGAGTATTACAAAAGGATTGCGTATCCAGTGCCTGCCAATGATTCGGTTGAGTTTGTTTATTTGTTTTGCAACTTGATTACCAAGACTATCTTACTGGAGCAGAAGAAGAGAGGAGTGTTGCAGGGAGATTCTGGCAAAGAAGAGCCATCTGTTTCTCTGTAACAATGTGGTTAGTATGGGTCTTGTAAGTGGATCCTATTCTGTTGGCAATGCCAATTTATCTAGTCATGGCGTGTCTTCATTATGTTATTGACCAGGGAAGAACTAAGCTGGTTACTGTTTCTTATATAAATGCACCGGTTTTAGTTGAGTCACTTTGTTTTTTTGTTGAGAAAATTTTTAATAGTGAAATAAATTATCTTATCTTCTTAAATTTAAAGTTTTACAGAATGAAGTTACTTTGTTGATATTGTTGGTTGACATGACTTAGGATGCTTGATCATTGTTTAATGTGCATTAAGCAATCTAGGTTTCTGTTATAGCTAGAGGGTTGACCTTTTTCAACTGATATTTGAGTACTTTAATTTGGAAGTGAGCCAACAGTTCCTGAGAAATAACAAAAAAAGTTTTCATAACTTCAAAAAATTGAAGCATGAAGCCACATAATGTGGTGATGTAAAATTATTCTGGTGTTGGAGATAACAAGAAGAATTGACAGCAGTTGGAGGCAGTGACAGAATTAAAGGTACCAAAACCAGCTCAGGTGCAACATGCTTAGGTTTTTATGGAATATTAAGCAGCTACTATGTTTTCCTTTTGCTTTAGTGCTAATCTGAAAACAAAGTTCTTCACGTAGCCAATGGACATGAATTGCCATCTGGAATCTTTGATACGAATCCTTGGGTTTATAATTCTCTGTGGTTTGTGTACTTGAAAATGTGGTAATCTACAAGGTCTCAATGGATAGCAGATGATATTCTGTTTTAAAAATAGGAAACAGAAAGCGGATTTGATGAAAACAATGTATTCTGATTCATATTGAAGGAGGATGCTGGAATAATGGGGCTTTTTCTCGGGAACTATCAAGTATCAACCAATTTTACTCAGAGCAACAAAAAGCTGATTTAATTCTTCTTGCTTATTTTTAGGTCTATAATGTATTTGAGTGAAGTTAAATGCTTAATTGGACATTACAGATTACATAGAGTACATGATGAACTATCTTGTTCTTATAAAATTAAATTAATGAATTGTTTATTTTAGAAAATTAAAGGCGAAAGAAAGAACAAAGGCTGATGAAATTGAAATGAAACACAAGTTAGGCTCAGGCTTCCCTTTTTTTACTTTACTTCTCTCGCTCCAAAACCCTTCTAACTCAAAGTTTGGTCTCTTGTCATTACTTCTAAAACCCTTACTCCCTATCCACCATCGTAAATGTACCTTTACAGCGTCATGCTGACGCAGCCCACCAGTATCGTCTCTGCCATCAACAGCAACTTCTCCTGCAGTACACCCAAGAAATCATGGCCGCTTGTGGTAAAATTCTTGACCTCCTACGCCCCGATGAGAGTGGTAAGTTTCAAACTATTCTCTCTGTGGGAACCTTTGGTGCCATTAGTTCCTTGGCCCAATTCAGGCTTACTGGTGCTCAGAAGGATTATATCATTGTTGGGTCTGATTCAGGTAGGATTGTGATCTTTGAATTTAGTAAGGACAAAAACGTTTTTGATAAATACATCAAGAAACTTTTGGGAAATCTGGGTGTCGACGAATTGTTCCCGGTCAGGACTTGGCGATTGACCCTAAAGTAAGGGCTGTAATGATAGGTGCATGTGAGAAACAGAAATTGGTTTATGTTTTGAATAGAGTTATGGTTGACCATTTCATCTCCATTGCAGGCTCATAAGTCACATAACACAGTTTATTCAATCTGTGGTGTTGTTTGTGGGTTTGATAATCCCCTTTTTGCAGCAATTGAGTTGTATTATTCAGAGGCAGACCAGGATTTGACAGGGATGGTAGCAAGTGAGGCTCAGAAGCATTTGACTTTTTATGAGCTCTATTTAGGCTTAATCACATTTCTAGAAAGTGGTCTGAGCAGGTTGATAATGGAGCAATTTGTTAGTCACTGTTCCTGGAGGTTTAGATGGGCCTAGTGGGGTTTTATTTTGTGCAGAGAACTTCGTATGTATAAGAATCAGGGGCACCCTGATGTGAGGGCAGTGATTGCTCGCTGTGAAGATTTGCCGGCTGAGAGAGGGGTTTTGATAGTTTCCACAGTCACTCACAGGCAGAAATCTATGTTTTTCTTCTTGTTGCAGACAGAGGATGGCGATGTCTTCAAGGTCACGTTGGATCATGAGAACAATAAGTTAAGGAGTTAAAGATTAAGTTTTGATACAGTATCTGTTACCGCTTCATTTTGTGTTTTGAAATCTGGGTTTTTGATTGCTGCATCAGAATTTGGGAATCATGCTCTCTATCAGTTTCAAGCAATTGGGGATGAAGCTGACGTCGAGCATCCTCCGCTACCATTATGGAAACTGAGGAGGGTTTCCAGCCTGTTTTTTTCCGGTCAAGAGGTTGAAGAATCCTGTTAGGGTTGACCAGGTTGAGAGCTTGATGCCTATTATGGATATGAAAGTTGCTAATCTTTTTGATGAAGAAACACCTCAATTATTTTATCTTTGTGGGTGTGGACCTCGATCTTCTGTGAGGATTTAGAGGCCTGGTTTGGCAATTAGTGAGATGGCTGTCTCACCGCTTCCAGGTGTGCCAAGTGCACTTTGGACTGTGAAAAAGAATGTTAATGATGAGTTTGATGCATATATTCTTGTGTCTTTTAACAATGCAACACTTGTTCTTTCCATTGGGGAAACAGTTGAAGAAGTTAGTGATAGTGGGTTTCTTGATACTACTCCTTCCCTTGCTGTTTCTTTGATTGGCAATGATTCTTCAATGCAAGTTCATCCAAATGGCATTAGACATATAAGGGACGATGGGTGTATTAATGAGTGGATAACTCCTGGAAAGAGAACGATTGTGAAGGTTTGTTCCAATAGACTTCAAGTGGTTAGTGCTTTGAGTGGTGGAAAATTTATATATTTTGAAGTGGATTTGACTGGTCAGCTAATGAAAGCTGAGAAACATGAAATGTCTGGTGATGTGGCCTGTTTGGACATTTCCCCAGTTCCTGAAGGGAGACAAAGGTCTCGGGTCCTTGCAGTCGGTTCATATGATAACACTATCCAATCTTATCTCTGCATCCTGATGACTGTATGCTGATCCTGAGTGTGCAAAGTGTTTCATCACCTCCAGAGTCTCTCATCTTTCTTGAGGTTCAGGCATCTACAGGTGGAGAGGATGGTGCTGACGAATGCTGGTCTGCAGTCTGGGGTCCTGTCCAATTATTTTTCAGAACCAGAAGAATATCCCGTTAGGCCAACAGGAGTATACCTACGTCATGCAAGTAAAAGATAGAGGTTAGGATTAGTTGGCATCTGCATTAGTATTTCTTTTATTTTATATCAAATTAAGTCTTTTGCAATTATTGTAACTTGTGTATTCGAATATTTCTGTTTTGAAATAAATTTCCAAATCGGAAATGTTTGGATATGGTTTTTGTAATGTAACAAAATTTTGACAAGTATTTTGTATTTGATTATATATTCTGTAACTTTTTGTATAAATTTGTATTCCAAAAATACTAAAGTGTTTTGTATTTGTGAGAGGGCCCAAATGACTATTAAAATTTTGTTGACTTTATTGTATTGATTGAAAATGTTTATGAATGAAAGTAGGCCCCAATTGGTTATGGATTTTCGCATATTATATTTGTGGTTTAAAAAAAATTATACTAATTATTGAATGATTGAGTGTTCTAGCACGCCGCCCTCGTGGAATGCAGACTCAGATATCACCCATAAATGTTGAGTATATGTCTTGCGGGAGTGGGGTGTTACATCTTGTGCATATAGGATGCTATTAAATTCCCCCATCACTATCCTTAGAGCATAAATAGTTACATGTAAGTTCTTGAAGTACTCCCAAAGTTAGCTTCTTTGAAAGGCTAAATTTTCTATATAAAGCACAGGTACCCTTTAAGTGGTGAGTCAAATGGATCTTTAGTGAATGAATTGGTCTGATAGTTATAAGCTTATCAAAATAATTGCACTAGGATCATAAGCTAATATTATTCTTCTATATAATGAAGTTACTGTTTAGAGATAGTTCTTTTAAATTTTCCAAAAAATTACTGACCTTTGACCATATTGTCCCTTTTTATCTTGGTCTCTACAAGCACTACCCAAATTGATTTTTTAGGTGTGAGGATAATAAAAATAATTTTTTAAAAAAACTCATACGCTTTGCATTCTAGGAAATTATCATGGGAGACAGGGGTAGAATTCCTTTATCCTAACCTTCCTTATAATACTCTTTCAAGTTATCTACACAAATTCTATTTTTTAGTAAGTCCCTATGGGGTTCGTATCTTTTGATAGATCATCTATAGTCTCCTCATCTTTCCTAGCTTTGTCGATAGTGGTAATTTCCTTTAATTTTTCTTGACTTTTTTATACGATTAAGGTTTAAAATATGGAATAAAAGATGTTTTAGGTGACTTTAGTTCATCAATTTCTAAATTGACGATCTTTTTATTTCTCATTGATATAATTAATCCCATATGTGTTTTCAATAAGGATCAAGTTCTTCTGGATTTTACCTTTCACCACTTTGAGATCTTTAGTTATAATTTTGTCTTTATGAGCATTTAATAAATGAATATTTGAATATATTTTGACACGCATATTTGATGTATTTTGCTTGATTTTTGATAATTTTATTATAAATTTGATACCTAATATACTTTAAGTGTGTTTATAGGTTATGATTGCCTTTATGGACTTAAAGGAGAAGAAACCAGATCAAAATGCAACAATCAGGAAGAAATGTATGGTCATGAACTTTTTCACATCCGTGCACTTTCGTGATATCCAACATACCTCAATTATGAACATTCATGTGCATTAACTTAAAATTCTAGGTTTTCTTATAGATTTGACATTTCAGAGCTAATTGAAGGGGATACTTTAGGGAGGTGATTTTGAGACGTGGAGAATGTCCAAAATGGATTATTTTGGTCTAGAGAAGTGAGAAACATAAAGAAATCATAAAAAGATTCATTTGAATACAAGATCAAGCATCTACATCGCAAGAACTTTCAATAGAAGATAATCAGGGAGATTTAGAATTATGAACTCATTGTTTTCATTTTGTTTTTTCTTTCGATTTATGTTTGATTTCTTCTTCTGATTATGTGTAAATAAACTTCCAATTAGTATTTAAGTTAGATCAACCTTATATATATACTTTGATATGATTTGATTCCTTTATTAATGCAATTGATTTGGTTAATTATTGTGATCTGATTATGTGTTTTATTTATAATATGATTTCATACATAAAGATTGAGAAATCCTAGTGTGAATAGATCTACTGTAATTAGAAGGAGTTAATTGCATCCCTAGAGATAGGATGACATAAATCCTCTGGATTAAGGTCAAACCTAATAGAAGGACTCATAAATTTGTAATGCAATCCTATAAGATTTAACCTGAGTAATTCGGTTAGGGACCTTAGGATTAGTTGTTAGTAGACTCAAGGTCAGTTACTAGCATATCATAGGAGTCTCCACGGTCCAATTAATAAACAAACAATTGTTGGATAAAAGATCAATCTTTTAGGGGGATTTGAGCCTAGATACTAATTTCTAATAACGATAGGTTTCTAAATGAATTCCATTATCTCTGTATTCATTATTGTTTCCTATGTTATTTTATTTGTTTTAGTTTTAGCTTCTTTCCATTAAAAATATAAAATCAATGATTAGGCTAGATAATAAGGGAAGGGTAAGTATTAGTATTCATAGTTTTTATAGGATCGACTCGTACTTGCTTGTCCTAGCTACAACTACATCGAGAATTTACAGTTTATTACAATATTAACTAACACGCTCTAAGTTAATCATATTTTTGGCATCATTATTGGGGACTTTGATATTAGGAAAACTTAAATGTTATTACTCTAGTCATTACATTTTTTATTTTATTTGGTTTGATCTTTGTTTTTGTTTTCTTTTATTTTAATTTTGCCTTTTGTATTTATTTTACTTTATTTTGTTGTATCTTATTGTATCTGTGGCTTATTAATTTAATTATCTTTTAAATTTCTTTATTTGATCTTGGTTTTGTGACTTATTGTAGAAATTATGATTCATTACTATATCCACAACTCACAATGGAACGATGATGTGGACAATATTTTTATGAGAGGCAAAATATGTCTTCGTAAACTATAACATCACCATATGGGAGACTGAACAGGTGCCATCAACCTCAAGGTGTAGTGTATGAGAATGGCTACAATTCAGAGTGGAGCAACTCTTATTCTTATGGATGGAATGATTACACTCCAACTAGATATTTACGACACTAAGCATCTCCATCTAATGAGCCAACTTTGAAAGATAAATTAATGGAATTCATTATTAAAATGAAAGCTGACTGACACAAATTTGAAAGCGAATAAAAAATAAGAGTTAGCTTCATGAATGGAGAGAGCATCTAAAAGAAAAAGAAAGTATTACAGATAAACTAATGGAATGCCTTGTTGAGAGAACAACAAGTCAATGTGAATTTGATAAGAGACTTCTTTCTCTTGCATATGATGAATATAATTTGAGCTTCCAGCCATCTTAGAGTGAAGAAGGTGAGGGGGTAACTGTTGCTCTGAAAAATATGTTGATTGAGTCTATTTAAGAATCAAACATGAAGAATCAAGAAATAAAGGCTCATCTACAAAACATGGTAAATCAAGTCAATTAGCTAGTAGAGATATTATCCAGAGAACAATTGGGAAGTTTGCTTAGGTGAAACAAATCCTGACGAATTTGGAATGGAAATTACCTTAGTAGTGAAGATAAGCTCTTAGAAGAAGAAGAGGAAGAGGAAACAAGTATTACAAATAGATTAATGGAACTCCTTGTTGACATGAAAGCTAAGTGAAAAAAAATCAAGAGAGAAGAAAAGGCAAGGATTGGCTTCATAATTGGAGTGATATTATAAGAAGAGCTTCCTGATGAAGAAAAAGTCTTCATCCAAGAAGAGAAAGTAGAGGAGCAGCAGAAGGTAGTTGAAGAAGATGAGCCAGAATCCTCTATCTAGGAAGAATAAGAGAAGTGGATAGACGTGGTTCACGAAGAGCTAGTAGAGGAATCAAGTAAGGGAACTGTTGATGAGGTATTGGTAGTGACCTTAAGTACAAAGGGTTCCCATTTCCCCAAGGACAAACTATTCGAATTAGCAGTTGATATCTGGTGTTTTCTTATTCCTTATGTTTTTTACATATTCTTTTTAAAAAGGGAATTAATCGAGTCTATTGGTTTTATTAATCTAATCAATTATGTCCTTCTAATTAATTACAACAGTTAAGGATCCCTCATTGTTAGACTTCGTTTTCGGAGCCCAAACATTCGGAGACAAAACGAAACCCGTCATCCTATAATGGTGGTGTTCCCACAATAGTTGAACATCGAACAATTAAAATTTAGAAAGTCACATGCCAAAATCCAATCATATTTCATAAATGAATTCTAAAAAAATTATACAAACTCATTTCAAAATACAAAATACGAAATACAAAAATACGAAATACACACGATACAATTTGAATGCTTATGCTTAAAATGATTCTAAATTACAAGATTTCCTGAACTAACTTAATTACAAAAGTCTCTATTCTTGGTGTTCCAATGCCTTGCAAGGATCGCTAATCTTCTCCTTCTGCACCTGAGGAGGGACGCATGGGGTGAGCTATACAGCTCAGTGGCTAATATGTTTATAGCCATCGACAATCACCACAAATTCAAGCATATGCATTTAAATGTCTAGCAATTCAATCATTCACCAATTTAACCCAAAACTCATAATTAATCAGTTAATACATAACACATAACATAGACTTTATCCATTACACAAATCATTCAAATGCATAATGATTAACAATTTCAAAATGCAATGCACAACCAAATGGCTAGAGGGGTCCCATGGGTACGAAATGGAGAAACCGAAGTTCTCACCATGAACAAAATGAGTCCATTTTTAGAGCTCATATGGCACAAGTGGGCAGCCAGGAGAAGGTTTTTGTCTACGTGCACGTGACGAACAAAATGGTTCTTCTCTCGCCCAAACCAAAGCACATAATCATTTTATCATATGCTCATATTTTCATGCTTTTTCCTTCTTTTCATTTAATTCAAAATGTTATAACCTCTTTTAAGGTATAACATACTCAAAATGCATCATGCATTTCCAATTAAGTCACAACAATTCAATTTCAAGAAATCAACATTGACACACATAAGCAAAAATTTGAATAATCACATAATAGCTATAAATAAATTACCCACCTATTTACTTGCAAACAAATCCAAACTCAAGATTGTCTTTCCTTTTGCTCTTGGATTGCCATTCCTTGATCTCCTTCAAACAACCAAGTTCTCATTCAAAACAATATTCCCATAGGAATTCATAAAACTTTAAAAATCACAAAAATGAAATAAATGCTAAAATTGGGTTTAGGCTTAACCTACCCATAGTCTATCTAGGTTGGAAAAACCAAAACCTAGTTTAGAAATCCATAAAATTCATCTAGGGTTTCTCCTCTTTCTTCCTACATAACTCATTCTCTTCTTTAATTCCTTTTTTTTCCACTAAGCAAGAAGAAAGATGATGCTTACCTTAGGTTTAGCCCAAATCTTCCTCTTTCTCCTTCTTTCTCCTTTTTCCCTAACTTCCATGCACTCTTCTTCCTTTTCTCTTCTCTTCTCATGACTTTCTCTTCTATTTTCTAAGTCCCACGATTTTCCTCTTCTTCTTTTAAATAATCCCACATTATGTTGCTCTTCCCTTTTTACCCTTTATTTAATTGGTTCTCCAAATTTTGCCCCTTTTTATCCGTCAACTACTAACATCTTAACTCCTTATTTTGATCAGCTAAATGAAGCAATTTGATAACACTTACTTCCAGAGAAATGTTCCTCTATGTCTTATGTTTCCATTGACACCAAAATCACTCAATTTGGTTTAGTAATTTGAAAGTTATAGCCTAAACATTTTCAGGTTATTCACAGTCAAAAATAGTGTAATATGTACAAATTCAATCAAGAAATTCAATATCTTAAAGACTGAATCACAATTCTACTTTTTCATATAATTTGTATCCATATGTCTCTAGTTTACTAAAAATCAACAATAATCTCTTTTGGATATCTATAGGTCAATATATCCTCAAAATACTGAAGCATGTTCAGTAAAACATCCAACTCATATTCTTCTAACCAACCCCTCACTTTGATTCAACCAAAATTTTTATAATCAATTCAGAATAATACCAATTTTTTTGTAGAGGTAGAAAAATGTCTTAGGAATCCATTGCTTCAAAACTCAAGTCATTTGGATGTTTGTAGAAGAAGTTATTGTCAAAAGAAGCAAGACTGTTCAGTAAAAGGACAAAATCCCAAATGCACGATCGTGCAGTTGCACGACAGTGCAAAATTCTCTTCACCTCCAAAGTCACTGTCGTGCTTTTGTACGATGGTGCTTTTTGACCAATTCTCAAAGTCACCCTCGTGCTTTTGCATGACGGTGCTTTTTGGCCTAAAGTTTAAAAGTCACCGTCGTGCGTTTGCACGACAGTGCCTTTCCACTCCTTCTTCTCAGACATCCTAACTAGGTCATCCCCAAAAGATCCCCAGCTGACCAACCTGTGAGCTATGCGCCTCTCGCCAGTACTCACACAGTAGGGAAAGTCTCGATAATTGGAGCTAAGAGTCTACAATCACTGCCCTGAAAAATAATTTGCAATGTTGGGTGAGTTTGCGAACTCAGCGAGAAACCATCATCGATGGTCCACCCAACTCATGCATATACAAATA
>JANSVB020000034.1:412292-429624 GCA_025504935.2 Erythroxylum haughtii
AAAAGATTTGTGTGTCCATTACTTACATCATCAATCATTATGACATTTTAACATTCTCAAGACTAGCAAAAAGAGTAATAGTATGAAAAAGAAAAAATAATATAAACACCCAAATAGTAATGATTTGCACATTTTCAAGAACAATAATTCATGATCTTATTGTCCAACAATTATATACTGCTATATTTATTTACCAATTTCTTTCATACAATTACCATTCAATTTTTTTATGATTGTACTTAACCGCTCTCGTATTTTAAAATAGCACCGAGAACCCTATATCTAACTCTATACCTAAGATAACATAAAGACCATATTCAAAACAGTACTCTCTTGTCTCAAGTTCAGGGGAAGTCCTTCAGTTCCCTGTCCTGGTAAAAAATAACCTCAAAAGCAAACATGCCACAGGTCCAAATGTACTTCAATTTCCTAGTTTGGTGGAAAATTGAGCTCCAAGTATACTTCAGTTCCTTAGTTCCAAAACGATCCGTATAGGCTCACCGCTCACAAACCTTAAGCCCAAATGAGTCCATTAGCTCTTTTGAGCGATGCCTACATGCCTCAAATATCAAATTTAGAGACACTTCTGCAACTTTCCAATATTTGTTTCAACAAATTATAAAACTTAAAGACAGAACATTCTCATCTCTAAATACTTATAATATTATTTTAGTATTTTCTGTATTAATTATTTACTTTTGTTGCTGTATTCTTTACAGATTTACTTTTTCAACCTGCATCCGTATTATTCTTGTCACATTTGCATATCGATTTATTGGAAACAGCCTCTCTACAATGTAGGGTTAAGGTTACGTACTATCAGGCTCTCCCAAATTCTACTTCATTGCGAGATTTCGGGGTATGATGATAATGATGATTAAGATTAGAATACACGGAATGTTGGAATGTTATGAATACAATACTGATAGATAGAACATATCTAACATCTAAGTATGTGATTTTGATCATATTTCTGTTTTGCAAGTTAATGACGTGAAGATGACAAATTTTTAGCATTATAAACAATCATTAGCCTACTGCATGGCACTAGTTCTTCAAAATGATCCTACCTAATCATAATTCTTACATAATCTTTGAGAAATAACCCCCCTCAGTAGCAAATCCATTTACCAAATTGAAATGGGAACTGTGTATGCATACCATTACATTTTGCAGGCAGTATATTTCTGCGAATATTCAGTTTGCTCAAGAAGGGTGTTCTAAGCCACATTTCACTTTAATCACTAAAAAATATCAATTACCAACAATCTCTTCTGAGGCTGAGAAAACAAACCACACAACTAAGAATACAATATCCAACCCTTACAATGAGATCTTCAGCAGACGTCTAGGCATCCGGTGTTTGAAATAACTGCTCAACCTCTGCAATAATGGTTTGAGCATCTTCAATCTCTGGGCCTTCTTTCTGGTCAGACTCTTCCAACTCAGCCTGAAAAATTTGTGAAACCACAAACAAATAAAGAAGCAAAAAAATAAAAAAATAAATCCTGCACACAAAAAGCTGTTCTGTTCCATTTTCCTTTTCTTTTATCTTCTTTTGTCATGTTTTGGAACAGAGTAAGGCTCCAGATCAGTATGAAATCACAGCCTAATCGTCCCAACTTCAAATGCAATGCATTGAATGTTGCAATTCATAATACCTAGCTCAATCACTTTGTTAATGTTCCTGAAGAAAATTACTGGATTCATTCTATTTTCTCAAAAAGTCCTAAAGCCAACAAATACCAATTCAAGCTGTTCAGTTGGAAAGTACTGCATTATTAGAATGGTAATGATTGTTTAAGTTCATACCAGAGCTCCTTTTAAGTCAGTTAACGCAGCCTCAAGGCGCTTCCGAGCATCCGGAATCATCATCCTCGATTCAGCTAGCACATTTTCCTGCCAACATCAAACAAGGAACCTAACTTTTAGGAAAAGGAGACAGGTATACAATTGAAGAAATTCAAAACAATCAACAGCAGAACCACAGATAACGTCATACCTGTTGTTTAAGGTCATAAGGATCAGCTCCATTCTCCTTCATTTCAGCAGTTTTGGCAGCTTCTGTCTCGACCTCTTTCTCATAGTAACGCAACTCCTTGACAATGCGCTTGCATGTACTTGTCTTGATTTTCAGATTCCTAAGTGTTGCCATGGAAACCTACCAATTTCTAACACAGATAATAAATTAAAAAGGGTCACACTGCACTAACCAAACCCAGTCCACTTCAACATTAATCTCATCCCCAACCAAACGAAAAGGAAACATAAAACAAATTCGGGTAAACAGTAAACTAACCTGAAATTCGAATAGAGAAACCAAACAAGGAGGAGATATGACTGAGATGCAAAGCTCAAATCTTCTAGAGAATGACGGAGACACGTGACGATGTCCAAACAGAGCTTTGCCTTTTGCTCGAGGAGAAGATGGAGGAGCCGAAGAGGGCTGGGTCTCAGAACGACGTCGTTGATCTCATCACCCGTGTATTATTGTAAAGTGGGCCTAATTGTGTTTGAGAAAAGCCCATATAATTTTTTTTTTCCCCCAATAAGCTCAAGTAGTAAACCCTAGTTTCGTAGATGCCCACCTCTCTCTTTAATTCTCGCTACCGCTCTCTAACTTGACTGCTCTCCTCGCGGCATCATCTGCTAGGTGAAAAACATGGGTCGCGTTCGTACCAAGACAGTGAAGAAATCATCACGTCAAGTGATAGAGCGCTACTACTCGCGCATGACACTCGACTTCCACACCAACAAGAAGGTGATAGAGGAGGTTGCCATCATACCTTCCAAGCGCCTCCGCAACAAGATCGCGGGTTTCTCTACCCACCTCATGAAGCGCATCCAGAAGGGCCCAGTTCGCGGGATCTCTCTCAAGCTCCAGGAGGAAGAGCGCGAGCGCCGTATGGATTTTGTCCCTGACGTCTCTGCCATCAAGACCGACCAGATTGAGGTCGACAAGGAGACTATTGACATGCTTGCTGCTCTGGGTATGACCGATGTTCCTGGTGTCGTTCAAGTGGACCCTGTTGCTGCTCCTGTGACCCAGTTCGGTTTCGGTAGGGGTGGTGCCGGGAGGAGGTTTTAAAAGTCGTTCATAGTCGCCCAATGCCTTTTTGTTGTTTAAATTAGTTTTTGGTTTTTTACATGTTATGATTTTGGAGTTTGACTCAAAACGCCTGTTCTATTGACCCTACTGGATTATGAATTGTTGGTACTGGAATTTGCAAGATAAATGTTTATTTTTAATCTGCTTTCGTGTTTGTGGTGCTGTGATGCATACTCTGGAATCTCTTTTGAAATGAAATTCTTGTTGTTGACGAATTGGTTGGTAATTTTGTATAAATGAGTTCAACGAGTTATGTTGTTGTTTCATGATGCACCTGGAGTCTATAAAGCAGATGTCAAATGCTAGTGCTTATCTAAATGTCTTATAAGATCATTGTCACAGTTGTTGCTTGCACAGGAGGGTAGAAATAGTCTTTTTGGAATTTGCTTCCTCTTTAAGGTTCCTGCATTTTTATAATCTGTACAAGTCCTAGATGTTAGTAGTTGTTACATGTTGCCAGTCAAAGTCATATGTTTTGCCCATAGACATCCATCTATATTCGAGTGGAATATGGTACTCATATTATGACCCTGGGGCGTATCCTTGGCTTTGTCGAGCATACAGGAAACTGGAAGTAGCATTCTACCGAAGTCAAGTCATGGATTGGTTCCTTCAGCCGTTTTCCTATGTGTTGGTGTTTCCATTGCTTCTTACTTACAACCGCACTAGCTTATAAATACTGCTTTAGAGTGTTCTCGCCTTTGTATGAGATGATTGCTCTCTTTATATAACCAAACCTTGCCTGCTTGCTCACGTTGGTGTGAAGAATGGAAACTGTTGGTATAGTAACATGAACCTGAAACATTACTTCAACAGTTATGTCAGTTCCTTTGATCTGAGGTAAACAATATGCTTTCCAAATTACTCATCGGCTATGGTGGTGCAAACGAAATCAGAGTGAGGATATCTTGCTTTAGGCTAGTTAGAGACATTGGGTTGAAACCAAATCTCCATAAATCTAGGCATGGTTAACCAAGTTAGTTGAATGATAGCATCTCTTGTTGGAGTTTGATTATGTTCCAACAAATTTTAGTGAGTAATGACAACAACACAACCGAGAGAGTATCTTAATTTCAAAGAAAAATATTGTATTAAGAACTTACAGGGTGTTTGGAATGGTATGAATTCAATTCAATTCAAGTGTTCAAGTCATACATGAATTAAACTTCATCATCCTTTATAAATTGAATGTACCTGAAAAAGTATCAGAATTGAATTACGAACTGAGACTTCAATTCTTCTTTTGAACGTTGAAAATATCCTTCCAACAATACCTATCTAATCGTATCATATATCTCTTCATCTCAAGCGGTCTCTTCTACCTCAAACAGCTATTCTCACCAAAAAATAAAACAACACCATCATCTCCACGAACTAACACCTCCTACTATATCTAGGTTTTTCCTTTTCCTTGTTCATGAGTGTCTTTTCCTTTTTCGTTTTTTATCTATGATTATCGTTCTCTTTTAGATCCATTGTTCGATTTAGCTTTTCCTTTTATTTTTTCATCTTGATTATATTCTTTTGCATTTCTTGAATTTTTTTGTATATATCTAGATTTTTTTTGTTTGTTTGTTTTCGACTACATTTTAAGTAAATCTTGTTTCATTAGGGATCTTGAGCGTGGAACTTTATGGATGATATAACTTGTTATATGCAAATGTGAATGTTTTTTATTTAATTTTATGATGTAACGATCTTATGTCCTTATCACAGAAAGACATGTTAAACTTGTTATGATATTATGTAATTTGGAGTTAAATTTCAAAAATTGATAGTGCCTTGTAGTTTTCAACGCAAAAGAACCACTGTTCGTTCATACATTTTTAAGCTTCCAAATATACTAGTTTTCTATTGTCTTTATAACTCGCTCTAGCCTAATGTTATTTGCAATTAATTTTTTCTTTTTATTTTAATAATGAACTTTTGTAATGATATTACTTGTAATGAAATTGATGTTTATAAGTTGTTCTATGAAAGTGTAGATGTTTATTATTTAATAAAATTATTTTTTTTAATCAAGAGTAAAAATGTCATATGAAATAATTGAATTTATTTTAATTGTATTCCAAACATTGAATTCAATTATAATATTACTGGGCTTGTTTCAAATTATGTAAATTAAATTAAATTTAATTTCATTAATGTAATTGAATTTAATTCGTTAATGAATTTAATTTGAAAGTTTCACCCTATTAAATTTTTGTGTCTAAAACTTATACAACTAAATGAAAATTGTAATATAAAATTTTAGTCTAATGCCATAACAAACAAAATTAATGGTTACGTTGGACTAAGGTTTATGATATATTTATACCTTTTCGTTTAATTAAACTTCAGAACTTGTGTTTATATTATGTTAATTTTGTTAAGTATAAATTGTCAATGTTGTCAATGCTAATTTATCAATTATAAACATCTTTACGAACCGATATTTACAAATTTTGTACCTTGCGATCCGAGTCAAATTCTAAGTCCAAATTGGTATGATTAGTATAATAATTTTTAATATAGACAGAGTGTAGTGTACATTAATAAAAATTAAACTTGATTTTAACTATTGCTAAAATGATTAGAATTAGTTATTAAATTAGTTGACCTTTAGCATTTATTCACTCTTTTAACATTTTTATTTTTAATTAATATGAGATATTCTAATATTCTTTTTTAAGTATAACTAAATTTGGACATTTAATTCTCGCTTAAAGTAAATGTAGAAGTAATTAGACCAAATTACTGGAATTAAAAATTCAGATAAACAATCAAGGAATTAAAAATTTGAAATACTGTATTAAATTTTTTTAATATAAATAAACTGTATATTTGGTTAATAAAAATTAAGATTGGGTACAACTATTTTCAAATAATTACGACTAGCCATTTGATTAACTATTTGTTAACCCTTTTAACGTTTTCATTTTTTATCAACTAACAATTAATTGGAAGGGGGGAGGGATGAACCCCGAGGTGATGACTTAATCAAAATACTGGAGGCTAAAGCCAATTGAAATTGATTGCGTTGGACCGACATGGAACTGTGTTCCTCTAAAATCCCTCTTTCACTTATGCTTGTGTAAGTCATTTCCTTGCAAATTTGCGGGTTTCTAGAGATGGAAGTAGAATTGGAGGGAAGAGTGAAGCCACTGAGCTACAAAGTGAAGGGAGTTTCTAGAGAATCTCCTTCTCAGAAAGCCTCTCATGTACTTGACACTGACCTCCGCTCTCACTGGTCCTCCGCCACCAACACCAAGGAGTGGATCCTTCTCGAGCTCGACGTATGTATATTTCTTTCACTTTCTTCACACCACCCTCCGTTCCTTCTTCTGTTATTTGATTTGGTTCTGTTTTTTTTAGGAACCTTGCTTGCTTTCGCATTTTAGGATTTACAACAAGTCTGTGCTCGAATGGGAAATTGCTGTTGGTTTGCGCTATAAGGTTCAGTCTTCTTCTTTTTCTGTTTTCTCTTTTGCCCACTCAGTAGTAACTTGGAAGAACGCTCATGGAGGATTTATGTTGATTCAAACCTGTTAATTACATAATAAGCTTGGAATATAGCTTTTTCCATTTTTGGCTGTACAGTAGATTTACTATAATGGAGAAGTGGTGTTTTCGTTTATTGCCAATTTTGGAGGCCAGTAATCCAAGTTTACTACTCTCAATTTCACTTACGAAGCTACTTTGGAAAAGGGTTTAGTTGTAATAGAATATGGTGAAACAGAATAGTGTTGTCATCTTTTTGGTTCAAGGCAGGATGGGAGACTCAGACTTTGAGATGCTATAAATGGTTCTGTTTTCTATATATATATTTTTTACATAACGTGGAAGAAAGGTAGAATTTTAAGGCTTTTGAAAATTTCAAAGCACCATTAATACTCGTATGAAAAATTTGCATATGTTGATTGTTTTTCTTTATTAAGTTGTTAGGCTGATCATATCATTCATATTGTTTTTGTTCTAGTTTCTTGAAAGCTCTAGAGCTGAATGTTTCAACTGCTTGTCAATTGTCTTGCTGCCAATTTCTGATACTAATTTGGCATAAATTTGATTATGTACCAAAGGAAATGAATTTATAAAATAAATAGATGAAAATTTTTGTTTTTTTAGGTGAGCATGTCTTTGGGCCCTTATTGAACTATTGGAACCGATGACTCAACACTTTCTGTCAATTTCATGCATCTTAAAATTATTTGTATACCAGAGTATATTTTATTTATATTCTGTATTTTCTAAATAATCAGCCAGAGACATTTGTAAAAGTTCGCCCTCGCTGTGAAGCTCCTCGTCGTGATATGATATATCCAATGAACTACACTCCATGTCGCTATGTACGAATATCTTGTTTAAGGGGAAACCCAATTGCCATTTTCTTCATTCAGGTAAATGACAATCAGTGTGCCTTATAATGTTTCGGTTGGTTTGCCAGCATGTCGCGAGTATATTCTTATCTATCCAATATGAAATTTTAAGTCACTTGCCAGTCATTGGCTGGTTATGGCTTATTAAGTTTCAGTCTTTCACTTCCTCTCTTACTTCTTGTCTTTTAACTCCACTCTTAACCAGGATGAAAGTTAACACTAACTCTAGTAATTTATTTTCCTGGGCTGTACTACTAAGGTTTTTTCCGCTGTCTCTTTCTTGCAGCTCATTGGGGTTTCAGTGACTGGTCTTGAGGCAGAGTTTCAGCCAGTTGTTAATCATTTGTTGCCAAACATTATATCACACAAACAGGATGCTCATGACATGCATCTTCAGGTGAATCATACTATCTTATAATGCATTTTTGGTTTTTGGCTATTCTACTTATATTATTAACTTTCTTATGCCCCACATTTCACCAGTTACTTCAAGACATGACAAAAAGGTTGCTTCCTTTCCTTCCCCAAGTTGAGGTACATGCATTTATATTGTCTCAGTGAAGATCTTCACTTTCTCTTTTCTATTTTCATGTCTGGCTCATCATATTTGTTTTATGTTTTACTCTTATATTTGAGGTTTCTATGCTACTAATTAGCATGGTATTTCACACTATGCAGGCAGATTTAACCAACTTCATATATGATGCTGAGCAGAACTTGCGTTTTCTTGCAATGCTTGTTGGTCCACTTTACCCAATACTGCAAATCGTGAATGAAAGGTTTGTTAAGCTGCTAATTGTTTCATGCCAGTTCACCCATGCTAATGGCTTTGCGATGAGATGTTCTTCCTAAGCGTTTAAGTAATATAAAGAGAATATTCTAGGATCTCCCATCTGTTTCAAGCTCTGGACTCTGGTCTGTAACATCTTGACCTTATGATCTTATATTATGCTTGTAAAAGAGCGGCTTGATTTTGTATAGTTGGCCTATAGGTTCAGAATTCATATGCTTGTAAAGAAAATCATATCGAATTTTCCATCTTTCAAGATTTGGGCTTCTAATCTGTATCATCTACACCTTATGATCTTATAGGATGCTTGTAAAAGAGCTGCTCATATTCTAGGTAACATTATGCCCTTGGGTTTATATAGTTGGCCTATGAGTCCAGAAAAGTGTTATCTACAAGCACTTGAGTTTATAATATTGAATTCATATGGTAAAATGTATTATCATATCTGCATTTGGGACGAGAAGATGTGATTTAGGGTCTCCTGTATGGTCCATTATTATAAAATGTTGATTCTTCATATAGCAGCCACTGAGGCTGAAATTTTCATTCACAATTGATTGTTGGTGTTTGAATTTTCTGAGTGCCTGTTACAACATCACAGTGGTAAACGTAAACATGGGCATATACGTCTTGGCTGGGAAAACCATTTGAACATAACTGTACTCCAAGTCAGATATCTTCCAGTTTACCTCTAGTAGGTTTGGACCATTTAGCTTATTACTGGAGCAATTTCCCATTAGTGATAATTTTACTCCATTAACCTTTGGTGTCCGAATAGTTGAACCTTCTTGTTAAGCGTTTGGGTGATGTGTATATAACCTTGAATAGCTTATTGCATTACTTTTGCAAAATTATACATCATACCTTTATTGATTTAACTCAATAACATTACTGTGCTAATATGGCAGAGAGACAACAAGGTCGTCAGGCAATGTCTTTGACTCTGAAGGTCTTAAAAGCAGTCAATCAGTGTCTTCCTTAACTGTTTCTTCTAACTTTGAGGTTCTTCCAGATTCTGCTCATCTTTCTTTTCATCCTTTATGTTTCCTCTCAACTTGATTGCTGTAAGAAAAAGTTGGCCATCTTTTGACTTTCTCAACTTTGTTCTAGATAAGAAAGATGTTCAAAAGCAAAAAATTGTACCTAATAGTTAAAAACTTTGTGGGAAGCCAAGTAGAGTAGCTGAAAAATTTTCAATAATCAGATAATTGAAAATTCTCTCAGAAATTTTCTTTACCATACACTGGCTTTCCTTTCCTTTTCTCTGAAAACAAATTCCGACAACTTTTCAAGCTTTTAAGTAAGTTTGACAAGAAAGAAAAAAACTGACAAAAAACAAAATTTTATCAAACAATTAGTCCATTTTTCAAATGATGGTTTTCCTGTTTCACTTCGCAAACTGTTTTTCTTTATTTTATACGTACAAGAATGGTTAAAAATTAGATGGAAAAAGAGATGAAATTGGAGAAGAGTTTTTCTTTTAAATATTAAATACAAATTCACACTTGTTTTATTCTTTTAGGAAGAGATAATGTCCAAACTTGTAGTGACCAGTTACTTGTCCTCTTGAATGACTTTTGTTCTCCAATCATCTTGATAATTTTACTTGAATTAAATGTATACTAAGTAGCTATCTTGATCCCATGCACTTTTTTTAAATATTTATTTCGATTGGATTTGGTTGCATGACCCCTTTTTGCATTTGTAGCCTAGAAGATCACGAAGTACATCTCCGTTTGTCTCAGCCACTTCAAGTTCCATGGTCTTCTGCGCGGATGCAATTTTTATGTTACTGAGGAAAGCATATAAAGAGTCCAATTTGGGAACTGTTTGCAGAATGGTGATGGATCAACTCTTGGGTGATATGGTGACCTAGTTTTATGTTCATTCCTATATTTAATTTGCCAACTGATGTCCTTGTTTCAGGCTGCTAGAGTATTACATAAGCTAATAGAGCCTGTCACTTTACAAGAAGGAGCAACCTCTGTAGTTGAAAATGCATCAGTTGTAGATGAGTCTGCAAAATTTGAAGTATCTAATCCTGTCCCTCTTGTTGATTACTCAAGCTTGTTTGGGGAAGATTTTCAGATACCTGATGATCACTGGGACTCGAGCATCCTTAATCTTTTGGATATAGGGGCAGTTGAAGAAGGCATTTTACATGTTCTTTATGCTTGTGCATCACAGGTCGAGTACAGTACTACTGATATTCTTTAAGCATCCATTTTGAATTTTTTTTGTTTTCTGTTTGTTTTCATCATCTTTGTCAAATTGTGATTGATTTACTTTCTAGCTTTGTGCATTTTTCAGCCTTTGCTTTGTCACAAATTGGCAGAGGGTGCCTCTGAGTTATGGTCTGCTTTACCACTCATACAAGCATTGCTGCCAGGTTAAGTGTTACACAATAATCTTCTCCCAGTATTATGACTTAAAAAGTGTATGAAGAGTAGTATTCATTTTTAGCATCTGAAAGATATTTCTAATAGTCAAACAGTAATATTGTCAACTTATTATTCTAGAATCTAGAGGGAAGCAACATAATACTACATATCCATGTCACTCTTTAATGCAATCTTTGCTTTTGTTATGATTAATAGAGATGGAATTCTTAGTAAAGCCTTTAATTTGAAAAATATAATGTAATTACTTTGTGTGGTTCAGTATGTGCGAGGTTCATTGAATGTTAGTTATTATATTGAGAAGTAAATGCGGAGTAGTGAAATAAGAAAGATTGTACTGATTTCGCATCCTAGCTCTTATATTTTGAACCTTTTCTGAGCTCAGTTGGTTGTTGATGTAAAACTCTACTGTTATCATGGAAATCCTGCCATATGTTGACATGCTATTTCTGTCTATATTTAGCATTAGCTAGTTGAATATTTTTAAATGTGAACAATATTACTTAGAAAAATTTCTTGCACTTTCTTCTTCAAATTTTGACAGTGGTCTTCTGTTTTCTGTCTTATGTAGCACTTCGACCTGGAAGCAATCTTGGTGATCGTATTGATGATAACTTTTCTCTGTGGAAACAACCATTTGTGCAACAAGCCTTATCACAGGTCAGTGCTCATCCGGATTTTTCCTATACCTTCCAGTTGCATTAGAGAAAATTATCTTTTTATTTTAAAATTTTGCAAATTACATTCTGATTACCACTGTGATTATTTAGTGCAGATTGTAGCTATGTCTTGTTCAGCATTGTATCGTCCACTTCTTCACGCATGTGCTGGCTATTTATCATCGTTTTCCCAATCACATGTTCGTTCCTCATTTTCTCCTTGTACCTAATATTAGAGAATGATTTCAGTTCCATAGTGATATTCTGTAGTATCCATGTAGTTTGATTTATGCTGTAACATGCATCATTAAAGTTTGAGATTGAGATATAAACTAGTAACTATCAAAAGGTCGACAAATTCCTTTAGTTTGTGGAAGTTCGGAAAAACTCTTCATGATTTTAATGTAGTTTTGAACCTTTATGAGGTTAAACATCATTAAGCTCCCTCAAGTACAAAATAGGCAACTTTTGATGAATATTTGTGAAACAATCTGCCACGTAGATTATGGCATTCTATGTAGAAATATTATAAAACAAGTTGTCATTCAGTTTGAAAATTTTAAATAGCATAGGAGGTTTGAACTAAATTCAGAATTACAAGGGTTCCTTTTTTTTTGTTTTCCACTTTGCTCATATCATTTACTTCAATTCTAGTCAAAATCATGGTGATGTAAGCTTTTAGTTCTTCTTTTCCATTTGCTGATGCCTTATTGGTAAAGTTTGAACTTCCACATAACGAGTTCACTTTGACACAAAACATGATAGGTTGCTTTTCCTACAGGCTAAGGCAGCATGTGTTCTGATCGATCTTTGTTCTAGTGTGCTAGCTCCTTGGATGCCTCATGTCATTGCTAAGGTTTGTGGCTTAGTGAATAGTTCGCAGTTAATGAATTCATTGCTCAATTCTTTTGCGCTTGTGAAATTTGAGCTGATTGTGATGCAGGTTGATCTATCAGTGGAGCTTCTAGAGGACCTATTGGGTACAATTCAGGTGTGCTTATCACTCACTCTATCAAGTGTGTATGTTGAGGCAAATTGGAGATTAGTAAACTTTGATATATGTGTCAAATTTAGAGCTGCTTTTCTTAAAAACTATTGGATTCAAGAGAATGAAATATTACAAATTTACCATTAGATAATTGTTGGTCTAGATTTGTTTATCATTACCACTTGGAGAATGTTTGTGGCGACAATTATTAGATGCTTGACATGAGATGAAATGCTTTCTCGGTCTTGATGGCTGCAAGCTGTGTTTTCCATATGTTCGTGTGTTCAGTAGAAGTATTTACTAATGTAGCATCATGATTCATCCTGTATTACAAGCAGTGGTCTAGGCTTTTGATTGACCTTATTCATCAAATAAGGAAACCTAATGGGAAATTAAGATCAACAGGAGTAAAGAAATTTTTTGCATCTTTAGTATCTGTGCCTTTCTTGAACAGGGTCATAGAGTCCATGTTGTAGTGCCTATCTGATTCTTTGTTTTGTTGGTAAGAAAGCACTTAAAAACTAATTAAAGTGTTTTTAAATATGTGACAAACTAAAAGTTCTTCTCTTTATCCAATAAAAATTTTTCACCTAAAAGTTATTTGGTGAGAAGCTATATTTCTTGCTTTTTTGGAGAGTAGGTTTATATTGAGAGGTTTAGCTAATGCATTTTCAATTTAGCATTAAAAAGTATTTTTTCCATCTTTATCCTTCTATAAATAGACATGTATTGCATTCAACCTCTAGCTCTCTTTGTATTGAAGTTTTGGCTTTTTTTTTTTTTGATAATATATTCTATATTTCTCATTTTAAAGCAGTAGAGGTTTGTAAATGTGGAGAAAATGTTGCTATATACTTGTTTTAATTCATCATATTTCAATGTTGTACAACAATTCG
This sequence comes from Erythroxylum haughtii, assembly GCA_025504935.2. Classification (NCBI taxonomy): domain Eukaryota; kingdom Viridiplantae; phylum Streptophyta; class Magnoliopsida; order Malpighiales; family Erythroxylaceae; genus Erythroxylum; species Erythroxylum haughtii. The sequence continues at coordinate 425,489 of JANSVB020000034.1, forward strand.
ATATATGATTGAATTTGTCAAATTAAATAATAATAATAATACTTTGAAATATTTTATGCCAAACAAATAAAAAAGTGCTTTGAATGATGAAAACTCTTTAAGAAAAATTCAGGTGTCTCCTCTAGCCTTTCTCTGGAACTACTCTCTCTCTCGTCTCCAGTATCCTCTTGAGATAAGCCATTACAGCTTGACAGGTTCTTTCTTTCTCATCAATCTAAAAGGTTCAATTGGTTGTACATGAGACTAGCACCTCACTTACCAATTTTAGGGAAAATGATGTGGTGGCAAATAACTCACTACAAAGAGGGACCAGTATGTCGGGTGACATTTTAGATAAGGGCTTAATTTCATGCACATGCCTGGATAGGGAAAAAAAAGGAGTAACGTAACTTCCTCTTGAAATTGTTGCTGTTTTTGTTAAAGATCTATGTTAGAAGTGCCTTCACCAAACACAATGGTGAATCAAATGTGACTTCAGACTCATATTAGCTGGAGCTGAGAGGGAACATACTTTTGTTGATAATTCTTCTTGAAGGAGGGTGTTATGTGCTCGTGCATGGGATCAAGTCCAAGGACGATTATCATGAAAGTTAATCTCTTTCTCCTTATTTACGTTGGTTCCCTTCCTTGCAAAACCTATATTTGGTGATGAAAAATTTGTAGCACTTGTCAAGGACAAGGTTTACCGAGGCTAAATTACTCTACTCTTAATTAGCTAATTTTTATGATAACTTCTTCCTTACTTTTTTGCATAATGTAATAGCCTTATATTGGCAAAGAAACACAAAAGTTCCAACTAAACTAGGACTCCTAGAAAGACTCCTATTCAAGTTGTTTTTATTAACATAACTATAACAGAAGCTAGTGTAGAAATAATAGACTTCTACTAAAAATAAAATACTCCTCTAATAGACTCCTAATAAAACACTCATACCCCTCAAGTAGACTCCTAATAAAACACTTATCTGTATCATCACTCCCCTCTTTGACATCAAGCTTGCTCTCAAGCTCAAAATCAAGTTATGCCAGTGATGGTATGCAAAGATATCTCCTCCTCTTCTTCCTCAGAATTTGCCACCTCAATCCAAAATAGGCGCTTACATTTTTGCCCCACCGAATAAGACTCGTTGCAATTGTAGCACAAACCCTTCTCTCTTCTTTCAGCCATTTTCGCTCTGGTTAAGCATCTTCCCATCGGGGGTGGAGTACTTGCTACACTAGATGTTGTTGTTTTAGCCCCTGAGTTTATATTACTTCCTAAAAGTGTGGCTGCATTCGCGCTGGTGTTGTTACTACTACTATCCAGCTACAAAGATGGCCATAGGGTGGTGTTTCAGCTACCTATTTCTCCTTGGGTGTATTTCGTTTGCATACATTGCAATTTTCTTTCACATACTCTTTTTAAGTTCATTGAAGATCCAAGATTAACAGGATATTGCATCTCCACTTGATTCGTAGCACCTTTTACCAACCCAGCCGTGAATAGATTTACTTGTAGGTCTTGTGGAAGCTTTATGGTTCGAGCCAGCAATGTTTGGAATTGACGTTGATATTCTTCTACGCTCCCTGTCTGTTTGAGGTTTGCCAATTATCGTACAATGTTGTTACTAAGGTGAGGGGCGAATGTCATATTGCAATGGTGTCTGAAAGAGTACCAATGCATCCCTGGTTTTTATTGTCCAAGTTGAAAGAACCACAGTTGGGCCTCCCCCATTAAATGAAAGGTAGCCAATCTTACCTTCTCCTCCTCCACTGTTTGTTGGCTTAGGAAAAACTGCTCACACCTATGAAGCCAAACCAACGGATCCATCGAGCCATCGTACGTTGGAAATTCCATCTTAGTATATTTAGGCACCATTCTCGTCCCGTTGTTCCCATCGGTCGTCTCCTCCCGTGATGATGTTGATGGTGCCTGATACTCGCTCGCTGTTGCACCTTTCAACCTTGCAAGCATGTAGATAATCTTTGCATATTGAGCCTTCAATTCTTGCTGCCCCATCTCTAATGCCTGTATCTTCTGATCCATCTGCCAATCTATGGAAGATTGCTCTGCAGCTAAATGGCTTGTTTCGTCCATGAACTCCTGCTCTAATACCAAATTGTTAAGTGCCCATGCTTGGGATCGAGTCTAGGGACGATTCTCAAGAAAGTTAATCTCTTTCCCCTTATTTACGTTGGTTCCCTTCTTGGCAGAACCTATTTTTGGTGATGAAAAACTGGTAGCACTTGTCAAGGACAAGGTCTGCCGAGATAAGGCTAAATTACTCTACTCCTAATTAGCTAATTTTTATGATAACTTCTTACTTTATTTCGTAACGTAATAGCCTTATATAGGCAAAGAAACACAAAAGTTCCACCTAAACTAGGACTCCTGGAAAGACTCCTATTCAAGTTGTTTTAGGACTCTTAGAAAGACTACTATTCAAGCTATTTTTATTAACATAACTATAACTGATAGGACTAATGTCGAGGGTATTTCAGGAAAGGGAGAGAATAATTGGAACATAAATAAGCCTATGATATGGAGAGTATACTCGAGGAGAAAGAAAGAGGGGGCTGAGAGGAGTGAGTTAGTTAGTTAGGGGCTGAGTTGGCATAAGGGCTGGGGTGTAACAGAATGGCCTCAATAGGTATTGTAGACAGAAAGAATTTCCTTCTTTTTGAGGAGTAATTCAGATCTGGGGGGGGTGTTCAATGGAATCACCCTTGTAATAGCAGTGGAGTGCCTTTCATATATTCAATAATATACACTATCTCTAGTTTATAAAGCTAGAGTTCTAACATTGGTCCGACTTGTCGAATATAGGGAGGATCAGTTTTGTATTGGGGAATTAAGAATTTAGAAAGACTAACCTTGACGCCACCAAAGATGTTCGATAGGATAGAGTTATTGGAATCTTGTATGGCGAATCTGGAGGCTGGATTCAAGGATATTCAATCGTCTATGAGGATGGGAATGGGGGGAATGCAACAAGCCTTGCTGCTAGAAATGAGCAAGATGATGGGTAAGAGACCAGAAGAATGATAGGGGAGTGATACCTCAGGAAGGGGGCAAACTATGGCTGGTGAAAGGAACAATCAACACCCTCGACAATCCACTCCGATGGAGCATTCCTCTGATACTATGGAGGAATATAGGATGTCGGTACGTAAGGTGGAACTGCTCATGTTTGATGGGTCTGACCCTGTGGGGTGGATTATTAGAACGGAATTATACTTTGAGGTTCATAATACCTCAGAACAGGTGAAAATCAAATTGGCTCTCTTAAGTATGGAAGGATCAACCATTCATTGTTTTAACCTTGTGAGGGAGACGGAGGTGTAATTGGATTGGGAAAAATTTAAGAGAGCTTTAATTGATTATGGAGGGAGGTAGTTTGAGAACCCATTTGAAGAGCTTTCGGCTCTGCGGCAAATTGACACAGTTGAAGAATACATCGAGGCCTTCGAGTTCATATCGTCGCAGGTGGGTTGTTTACCGGAAGAACAATTTATGGATACTTCATGAGTGGTTTGCGATAAGATATACGGAGGAAGATGCGCACATTTGGGCCGGTGAACAGGTACTAGATGATGAAAATCGCAAGGACGGTGGAAGAAGAGGTGAACGACGATCATGAAGGTCTCGAGAACTTGGGTTCTTAATAGTGTGCGTGGACTCAAAGCCGAGAGTCATTTTAGGGGCAATTTTTAGGTCAACCCAAACCCTAAGGAGTCAGATCGCCCAAACCCAATGAGTCGAGGGAGATATTCTGGTGGATTTGGAGCGGGTAGAGCCTGGGAAACATCCAGGTTCCAACCCGACTCCCATGCGCAGAGCCGAGCTGCTGCACCACCTATGGCAGCATCGATAAAGAGGCCTGAGGGAGAAAGGAGAGTGTCGACAGAGAGAATCAGGGGGTTGTGTCACATTTCTTACCAAGAACTCATGGATAGAAAGGCCAAAGGTTTTTGTTTCCGATGTGGGGAGAGATTCCATCCACTACAATGCTCGGAGAGGCAGCTAAGGTTACTGTTGAGACTAGATTTGAGCATAAGTATAGCAAGAAGAGAGGGGGTAAAAGGGGAGAGAGGAATACAGGTAATGGTGAGGGGTAAAAAGGTGATTGCGTAGGAGTTGATGAGAGTGAGAGTTA
>JANSVB020000034.1:432929-458527 GCA_025504935.2 Erythroxylum haughtii
GAAGAGATATTCTTCCCCTGAGGAGCAAACTCTTGCTCTGGTGTAGTGAATGATCATCGGTTCCTGTTGTAGTAGCCGATCGATCATTGCTTTTCTTTTTAATAATATACTTATCTCTAGCCTTTAAGCTAGAGTTCCTAACAGAGTCCAACCTGAAATATCAGAAGGCCAACCTTTTGTCAGTAAAGTGTTGTCCCATGATAACAAAAATCTATCTGCTGGATCCTTATCACAAACAGTATTATAATATTGTCATTCAACACAGAATGCTTCACAAATTTATGTAAATAGTACATTTTTGTAGTTTCACATTATGTCATTTTCTGTTTTGCATTTCAATATCAATGTCTGTTGACTAGTTCCTATTCTTTGGTAAATATCTGCCTGATAAATTGGATATTTTATGTAAATTTGTTAAAAGATTGCTCCCCATCAGGAAATAATTAGGTAAGGATACTTTAATGTGCCATATAATTGTCCTAATCAGTGATACTTATGCCATATTGCAATTTACTGTCTTTTCTACTTCCTTGTATGTACACATATTAAATCCCCTAACGTTGTCTCAATGTGCTTTAGGATGCTCGCTACTCCATCACACGTGCTCGTGCGCTCCTCAAATACATAGTGCTGGCTCTTTTAGGGCACATGGATGATATGCTGGGAAAGTATAAGGTAGTGGCATGCTAAACATTAGTACTGCTTCTTAATTTGTTAGGGTTCAGGTACTGTATGTCTGAGCCACACTAATTAAGGGGGAAAACTCATTAAAATCTGAAAGGTCTTATGGATTGGTGTTAATTGGCTATCAATATATGGTTATAACTGCAGTTTTTCTTTATTTTGTTCCTTGCAGGAAGTCAAGCATAGAATTCTCTTTTTGTTGGAAATGCTAGAACCTTTTCTTGATCCTGTTATATATGCACATAAGAGCATGATAGCATTTGGAGATGTGTCTTTCAGTTTCTCGGATAAGCAGGAAAAAGCTGGTGCAATCGCACTCAATGTAATCCGCACAGCAGTGCAAAAGCCTGCTGTTCTTCCTTCTTTGGAATCTGAATGGAGACGTGGTGCGGTTGCTCCCAGGTATTAAGTTGCCTGTGTGATAGTGTTGGTAGAATGTATGCTATATACAATTCCTCACTTTGAGAGCAAAGAAATACAAGAGGACGAAAATAAAACATTAATTTTCCATCATTTAGTATGATATTCATCCAATAAAATAATATACCAATATTGATAGTTCCTTCTTGCTCATCGTGTTGGTTATATTGATAACAAAATGACCCAGAGTCCTCCATGCCAACAAGGTTGTCTATGTTTGACTGAGAAGGATAAAAAGGGGTAAGGTGGAGGACTGATGAGGGCGGGGATATTTGCCCACTTGTATGATAACTACAGATACAGTTCCTATAGTGACTAGATATTGAGATCTGATAGTATGATTTTCACTTGTGCTCAATCCATGAGTAATTCCAATCATTCTTTGGGCAGTGTACTTCTCTCAATTTTGGAACCTCATATGCAGTTGCCTGCTGACATTGACCTTTGCAAGTATTCTGCCTCTGAAAACACCGAACTTGAATCTTCAAGTACTTTATCATATCCTTCCATGCTTCAACATGGTGGTACTTCTGCAAAATCAAACAACCAAGAGGTGCAGGATGGAAAAGCTGATGTCTCTGATACCAATTCAAAGGTGGATATTGTTGATGATGTGAGTCTTCTGTTTGCTCCCTCAGAACTGCGGACCGTAGTGTTGATAAATGCTTCAAGTAATCCTAACAAAGATATTTTAGAATCCAACCAGAGAGATATAAACTCAGAATTGAAACATGCTGCTGAAAAAAAAGTCAGTCACTTGTTTCAGAATGATTTGCAATTGGATGCTGGTTTTGCTGCTGAATACTTCGATGTTCAAACCAACTATATGCAACTTGTAAACTATCGTGATTGTGAACTAAGAGCTTCTGAGTTTCGGCGTTTGGCTTCTGATTTGAATTCCCAATCTGATAAAACTGTTGAAGGTCATGATGCTGCTATAGATGCTTTACTCTTGGCAGCAGAATGCTATGTGAATCCGTTTTTTATGATGTCAGTCAGGTCAAGTTCAAACATGATGGACATAATTAGCACTAGTGGGACCAGAGATGAGAAAGCATATGGAATTTCAGAGCTGAAGAATACCTCCAAGACGAATGCATCTGACTTGGAGAGAATAGCTGTTCTTGAAAATGAAAGGGATAAACTTGTTCTTCAGATACTCCTTGAGGCAGCTGAATTAGATGGTAAGTTTCATAGGGCCCAATATGGGGGAGATGTCCAATGCTACCTTGAAGGGCCTGATGATGAAGCACTTAAGCTGTCTCCTATAGATGTACAATCTGCTGATGCGGTGACCTTGGTTCGACAAAACCAAGCTACGCTCTTCAGTTTTCTTGTTCGAAGGTTGAAAAAGGAGCGTGACTCATTGCATGAGATTCTTATGCATTGCCTTGTGTTTTTGTTGAACTCTGCCACGTGGCTGTACTGTGCTCCAGAAGAAGTGATTGATATTATATTGGGATCTGGTGAGTATCTTAATGGCATGATAACATCATTATACCATCAGTGCAAAGAAGGCAATCTTCAGCTAGATACAGCAAAGATGCTTGTACTACGACGGCGCTGGCACCTGCTTCAGAGATTAGTAATTGCTTCAAGTGATGGTGATGGATCAGACTTTGCAGTCAATGATGGCAACAGATTTAGAGCTGGAAATTTGATTCCATCATCAGCCTGGATGCAGAAAATATCCTCATTTTCCTTCAGTGCCTGTCCCTTAGTTCGCTTTCTTGGTTGGATGGCGATATCTCGTAATGCAAAACAATATATTAAGGATCGATTCTCCCTTGCTAATGATCTGTCACAACTAACATATCTATTATCAATTTTTGCTGATGAACTTTCAGTAGTGGGAAAAACTGTTAACCAAAAACCTGAAGATGAGAAAAATGAACAATCTGTGGTTGGAGAAGATTCTCCAGCATCTAAACAATTTAAGGTTAAAGACGAGCTGCATCAAGATTTATCCTTCCATGTGCTCTATCCTGATCTCAGTATGTTCTTTCCACATATGAAAAGGCAGTTCCAATCTTTTGCGGGGAATATTTTGGAAGCTGTTGGTTTACAGCTGAAAGCTCATTCTTCCAGTACTGTGCCTGATATCTTATGTTGGTTCTCAGACTTGTGTTCATGGCCATTTTCACAAAACAACCAAATCATTCAAAGTAACTCTTATCATGTTAAAGGTTACATGGCAAAAAATGCTAAAGCCATCATCCTTTATCTTCTTGAAGCTATTGTGACAGAGCACATGGAGGCAATGGTGCCAGAGATACCTAGAGTAGTGCAAATACTGGTGTCCCTTTGTAGAGCCACATACTGTGATGTGGAATTTCTTGACTCATTAATGCGTCTGTTGAAACCCATCATTTCATATTCGTTAAAGAAGGCATCTAAAGATGAGGAAAAGTTGGTTGATGATTCATGTCTTACCTTTGAATCTCTTTGCTTTGAGGAGCTTTTTGATGATATTAGACATGCAAAAGAAAATCGAGATGCATCTGCAAAGAAAGAGTACAGCAGAGCCTTAACAATTTTCATCCTGGCTTGTGTGTTTACTGATTTATCCTTTCAGCGTAGAAGGGAAATACTGCAGGCTCTAACTTTATGGGCTGATTTTACTAATTTTGAGCCAACCACAGTTTTCCATGACTATCTATATGCATTCCAAATGGTTCTTGAAAGTTGTAAGAGTTCTGTAGTTCAGACTTTAGGAGCATTTGGTCTTGTCCCACTTCAAAAGGCCCAATCTCCCACTTTAGGCAATGAATTAATTTTTGGCAATAGTGAGGTAACTTCGTGGTTTCTCAATGAAATATGTGATAATACTGATTTTTCAAAGATATCTGAGAATCTGGAAAATAATGATTCTGATGGCATTATCTTGAAGCGAAAGGATAAATGTCTAAGAGCTGAAGAAGTGGAAGATTTTACTAAGGGCTTGGAAAGTGTTATAGCCAAGCTTAATCCAACCATAGAGCGCTGCTGGAAATTGCATCGTCACCTGGCAAAGAAGCTAGCTATTACATCTGCTCAGTGCATTTTGTATTCAAAGTGCCTATCGTCAATCAATATGCAAGTTCGAAATGCTGAAGATAATGGTAGTGAGAGTTCTTTATCTACTAAACCACTTGAACAGGTTGGAGTTCATTGGAGGATTGGGCTAGAGGGACTTGCAGAAGTCATCATTAAGCTTCAGGAAACCTATTGCTGGGAAGTTGCATCTTTGATGCTTGATTGTCTATTTGGAGTGCCCCATTGTTTTCCTCTGGACAATGTGATTGACACCATCTGTTCTGCAATAAAAGCCTTTTCTTTTAATGCACCCAAACTCTCTTGGCGGTTGCAGTCTGATAAATGGTTGAAAATGTTACTTTCAAGAGGTCTACGTAGCCTTCACGAGGGTAATCGGCCTCTTTCTGATCTTTTTGTCACGTTGCTGGGTCATCCTGAACCTGAACAACGTTTTATGGTACTCCAGCATTTGGGTAGATTGGTTGGCCTAGATGCAAATGGAGAAGAGGTTATACAGTCTTCTGCATCATGCAATAAGTTGCTTTCACCTAGTTTAGTTTCTTCAGTTGCAGAATCATTTTTGTCACTTCTAATTTCAAGTATATGGGATCGGGTAGTTTTGATGGCATCGTCTGAGATGTTATTACCGTTGAAAACTCATGCCATGGTGCTTGTCTTGGGTTTTATTCCATATGCTGCGCGACACCAGTTACAATCTTTTCTTGCTGGAGCCGATAGTGTCTTCCGTATTTTGGGAGGACTTGCATACCCAGCATGTCAGGGCCCGCAACTAAGACTTTCATTAGCTCTTGTTGCTGGTGCCTGCCTGTATTCTCCAGTTGAAGACATTGAATTAATACCTCAAGATGTCTGGAGATTCATGGAAAGTATAGGCTCTTCGAAAAGTGGTATGCATAATTTTATACACTATAAGGTGCTTAAAAATGAGGAAAATGATGAAGATATCAAAGTTTTTCATTCATTTATCATTGTTCTTATCTTTCAACAGCCAAAGTAGGTGACCTCGAGAAAAATATTTGTGAAGTCTTACGTAAATTGAGGAATGAAGGTGACGAAGCAAAAGAGGTTTGTCTAGCAACCAATGACCTAAATCATTGGAAAAGCCTTTTTCTTGTTTTTCCTCCCATCAACTATTCTACCAGTCTAAAGGGTAAAATAAACCTAATAAATTATTTCTAGGTTGGTAAATTCTGAAGGGGCTAACACCGCCATTTGGCTCAACTTTATGTGGGTTACTTTTATGGGATGGGCACTTTTGTGTTTCTTTTTGTTTTCTCTGATAAATTAGATTAAAGCAGTGTTTTATTTTCTTTGTTATTTTCTTTTTTTTTACCAAGCCTGTTTTACATGTTAGTTGCATGTGCAACTAGTTCTGTTTTATTAAAGGGGAAATAGTTTTATATGGTTGCTGCAATTTTCTATTATATCCAATCGTACTTTTTTGCCTAAGGTCCTGAGGGAGGCGCTGTCTTCAAGTTCTTCAAATCAAGTTGATGCAGATTTTGGGAACACTCGTGAATCAATTCTGCAGGTAAGAAAATTGGTGAAAACTTGGCCTTCCTGCTAATGCATACTCAAACACTCTTTCCCTTTATTATCAGAAATGAAACTGAGCCTGCTACTTTAAAGGACATGTGAGTCTGCATATTGTTTTAGAAGAATTCAAAAAGAATTATGAAATAAAATTTTCTAATTTATTTGCAACTAAATTGTTACAGGTCCTTGCTAATCTAACTTCGGTTGAGGCATATTTTGATATGTTCACAGAAAAACTTGACCAAGAAGCAATGGTAATATTTTATTTTTAGCCATGCTTCTCCTTTAATTTCAACTTATAGAAAGGCTGGCATTATACCATGTTGTGTAGGAGCTAGAGGAGGCTCAAATGGAGCTAGATATTCTTCAAAAAGAGCATGCAACAAAAGAATTGTCTAATGATTCAAGTAAAGAGAGGCAGAATTCTTTAATCAGCGGTATTGATTTTCTTCTAAAAAATGGTTACAATATTCTACTTGGAGCTAGCCAGCTCATTTTCAAATACTTCTGTTTCCATTTTGTTTTAAGTAGTATTCAACTCCTTATCTTCCAGCCTCTATGAAGCATAAGGACCGTCTTCAGCATATCAAGGATCGCATTCAGTCCATGTATGTACCGTCTTTTACTTGTATAGTACTGTGCTATACCAAAATTATTTAAAGGTCAATAGGGAATAAAAATAGCTATAAATATTTGTGGCAATTAAGAGAGAAAAACTTGTAGATATGATGGGAGTGATGGATTCTTCTATTCTTGTGTTTACTGTCTGGATTTCACATTAATTATTCAATAGAAGGACAAACAATGTTAAATTTGGCATGTTAAATTGAACTCTCGTCTTAAGAATGTTTGTTATATATGCTTTACAGAATTCATGGAAGGAAAAAGTGAAAGATTTATTTTTATAATCTTGAAACGTACGGAACTAGAATGATAACTAGTCTTAATGTGAATATTTAAGGTAAAGAAAGACGCCTACAAAGAAAGAGGCTATATAAACTTGAACTACAAGCAATTCTAATCATTAGGACAACATTAAATTTGACATGTTAAATTGAAATCTCGATTAGGGATGTTTATATATGCTTCACAGAATTCATAGAAGGAAAAAATGAAAGATCTATTGCTATGATCTTGAAGACTGTGGAACTAGAATGATACTAGTGTTAATGTGACTATTTAAGGTAAAGAAAAGAGCCTACAAAGAAAGAGGCGTAATAACTCAAATTACAAGCAATGTTAATCATTAGGAATGAGATTCTTGATGAGTGTCTCCGAAATGCTAATGTCAAAACACTTGCATTGTTCTTTTGCATGAAAGTATAGTTTTATAGTAGGTCCTATTAAATCTAAATTGCTGTTATCTTTGTCAGAGAGAAATCCAAAGTCCTAGAGGATGTAGTAGCCCGCAGACATAGGAAACTACTGGTGAGACGTGCCCGTCAGAAATACCTGGAGGATGCGGCTTTACGAGAAGAGGGACTTCTTCAAGAACTGGACAGGTTTAGCCAATGTTGCTCATAAATTCTAACTAACTTAGTCTTGGGATATGATCTGATTAGTGAACCTAATGTCTTAGAGAGAGGATGGCTGAAGCAGAGAAAGAACTGGAGAGACAGCGATTGCTAGAACTTGAACGCTCGAAAACTAGAGAGCTCCGCCACAATCTTGATGTGGAGAAGGAGAAACAAACACAGGCAAGATTCCTAATATCTGCCCCTTTAGATAAACCTTCCATAAACTTCGACATTTATTCTTCTTTTCATATACACTGCAATGGAGGGATGTTTAAAATGTCACAAGTAGTCTTTGCAAAACCTTGTGTAGCTCAAAATCTACTACTTTTCCTGGTTATCTGATGTTTCACGTTGTGAACAAACTTTGGTGAGGTCTCGATTGGCACGTATGCTTTCTGAGTATACATGTCCTTAGATGTCCTTGCGCAGCATGCTTTCTGAGAAACAATCAAACAATGGCTCAAACTGTAGGTTGTCTTTTCTTTTTAAAGATGTTTCATCTTAAATTGTTTATATTACCTGCAGAGAGAACTTCAGCGTGAACTGGAGCAGGCTGAATCAGGATTACGGTCTTCACGACGTGACTTTTCTTCATCCACTCATGGCAGGTATAATTATCTTCATCTTCATCTTCATCTTCATCATCGTCATCATCATCGTATTATTATTATTATCTTGGTAAAAATTGGGACGTATTGTTGGACACCACTTGTCATTTTGGCAAATTTGGAATTATTCTCCTTACCCTCTGTACAAGCACTAGATGAGCAGGAGGATTAAATAAGAATAGGAAATAATTAGCGAAGGACCAAACCAAAGTTTTTATGAAATCCTGGTTGCTAAGTACTGGATGAGGTGCCACTAGGATAGTTAATATCAATCTTTGTCTCCCATTTTGCTGCCCTGCATCTATTGTTTATCAAACTTTTATTATCAGCTATTGTAGCTACCTCTGGGAGAAGGAGCTGACTTGATGCTGATGTGTAATTGAGAAACAATTTGATTTTTTCTTTGGCTACTTATGTATCAAAAAATAAAATCTTTCAAACTCTTCCATGGTGGTTTAAACCCTTTTGTTGTGCAGAACTGTGGAATATAGTAGCTTGATTTTGATTGACATATTAATCTGTTGCAGGAGATATCGCGAAAGGGAAAATGGAAGATCAAGTAATGAAGCGACTGCAAGAACCAGTAGTGGAAGCTTGCAGCCTGAAATGTCTACTGCTAGTACATCTGGTACTATACCAACCGTTGTCTTATCAGGGTCTCGGGCATTTTCAGGACAAACACCAACTATTCTTCAATCAAGAGACCGTCTAGATGAAGGTGGCAGCAGTTACGAAGAAAATTTTGATGGAAGCAGGGACCTTGGTGATACCGGTAGTGTTGGAGATCCAGACGCATCAGCATTGGATGGACAATCTGGTGGATTTGGTTCTGCGCAAAGACATGGGTCCAGAGGAAGCAAGTCTAGGCAAGTGATAGAACGAAGAGAAAGAGAAGGAAGACGTGAAGGAAAATGGGAAAGAAAACATTAACGGCTAGAATCTTGGTGGGTGAGATTCATCCATAGAAGGAGCAAGGGTTCTAGTGTTCAACGTGACAACCATTCACCGTTGGATAACATGGTTGAGTTTTTTGATTTGGCCAAAGCTCGTGAAGAATGTTGTACTGTAGAGAAACATCCTTGGGTGTTTTTGAAGTGGAAGACTTGGCGGTGTAACCTTTGTACAAATCATGGCACGGAACTTTAGGAGTGTCTTCTGCAGCTCCAATTTTATCACAGGCCTAATGACAGCATCATGCTTATGTATTGAATTCTTGAACATTGGTTGGTATAATTCATTCTTTATATAGATTAAATAGCGACTACACACATTTTAACAACAGTTCAAAGAAATCCATGTAAATGTTAATTACGATAGGAATGATGTTCTTCAGTTATAATTTATGCTGTGGTAATCCCTATAAAATTTAGGCATCTTATTGATAAAAACCATATTAAAACATGCAAAAGTAACATATAGTTGGCCTTCAAATTTCATAATTTGAAACATCTATTTGAAAATACATAGAAATTGGTTTTTATATTTTGGAGAGTTACAACAATCTTATAATATCCTTATGATACATTGCATGTAAGTTTATCAGAAGTAGCCTTTTTATTAAGTAAGTTATCAGAAGTAGCCTTTTTATTAAGTAAGGATAAAGTTATGTATTATCTTTCGAGCTTAAGCAGAATTACAACTTGGTGTTGTTGATGATAATTCACAACAATCATGGAATTCTAATCTCATCTTATATTGTCCCTAATGATTCCTAAATAACCTTTTAAAAATTATACAAATATCAATTGGTAACCCAGCTTTGCTGCAAAATATTAGAGCAGCAATATTAAATTTGAAGATACATTTTGCATATTGTTCCTATAATTGTCTTACGGTCTAACCTGATCCTTCTTTCGTCTGCGAAACCTAACTAGTCACAACAGCAGTAATCCAACTACGAAATGTATATCCATACTCCAATCTACAATATTCAGATGATCAATTTAAAAAAAAACATGCTTGATCAAGTAGCCTCTTGAAGTCTTGATCATTATGAAAGAAAATCCCAATTCCTTCTCAATCTTCAAGCATGTGTGCATATTTTGTCTTCTTGAGGGTATAGAGCAAACAAACATCTTAATACAATGGCACCTCGATGGACTTATAAGGAACCTATGAATATAATGAAACCAAAACACCCAGGACAGCACAAGGCAGAAAATCCAAAGCATAAATCAACAATCAACCACAGAAACGGGTAACATTGAGAAATGCACAAGTTATTAGTTCCAAAATTGTCAGGATAGATTGGTGAACCAACGAGTCTGTCTAGCCCTCCTTTTCACCTTCAATTTTCTTTGGCTTCTTGGCAGTTACTTGGGAGTACAAGAACGTTCCAAGTATTGCAATGGCTGATCCAAGAGCGTTCAATGGCCTAACTGGATTCCTGAACACCAACACAGTAGACACAATCACCACCACTCTCTTCATTGTGTTACCAACTGAGAAGGTTAAGGGGCTAATATCATCAAGTGCCTGGTACGATGACTGGTTGTAGAGATGATAGAAAATCCCAGATACCAACACCCATAAGTAAAATGTTGATGATTTCCCAACAGATTCAATGGCCTTATGATACCCTTGAACCCACTGTGATCCCTCAACAACAACCGCAACTGGAAACAAATAAATTAACGAGATTATACTGATCCAACCATACAAATTAAGTCCATTCACTTCCTTGTATTGCTGCAAACTCTTCTTCGAGTAAATATTTCTTAGAACAAAACCGACGTTGCTAATCAAAGCACCCCACAAGCCTTGAAAATTGAAGGACACTTCAGTGATGGCAGCAAGGGAACAACCAAGAACGATGGGGAGAATAGAGAGCCAAACCTTTAATGGGTAAGTGTCCCCAAGAAACGAAGAGAAAATGACAGAGAAGACAGGCTCCGAGGATTTTATGACATGAGTAAAAGAAACAGCAACTTTAGAAAATGAAACACAGGCTGATATGTGTCCTATAGTGTGAAACAATGCAGGTCCAAGAAGAGCAATAATGAACGGTTTCGAGATCTTCGGGCAAGGTTGTAGCTTCAGCGACCATAGAATGAACATCCAAACGGACCCAACAAAGAGTTGAAACGAGGCGAGAAACCATGGAAATGGAAAGACATTGAGTGCCTTCTTGTTGTAAATATTAAAGACAATATTATGGAAGTACCAGAGACCAAAGATAAGCGCAAGTTGAATCCTTTTATCCTTGGTGCTTGAAGCTGCAGCAATCTCTCCGTCCGGGCTTGGTTCAGATTCCGATGCCGCTGCTTTGGTAGTATACGGACCTGATTTTGAGCATAACTGATATGGGCAATGCAGAATATTGTTTTGTGTGCTTGAATCATGGATCTGACGAGCAAGTCTTGAAGAAAAGCCAATAGGGTAAGTGTAACGACGACCAAAGTTATGAACTTTGACTGTCAATGCTCCGATTCTATCAAAACGTGGATTTTGAAAGTGATTTCTGTTGAGAAGATCTGGGTTTAGGAGAGAAGAAGCGTTTACAGGGTGCCTACTGCGGGTGGATTTGGACAAAGTGACTGGAAACGGTGGCGTGAGATTCAAAGTCAGCATCTTTATCCTAAATGTACGGATTAGAAGAAGCACAGATGGAGTTTGTTTATGGATTCACCAAGCTGAAAAAGGAAAGAAGATTCGATATTCTTCTCTGGTATTCTCTTAAATAGTTTGGGATTGGAAGATACCAATAGCTTTGCGGACGAGATTTTTTAATAAGCTGTTTAAAAATCTATCCGTTTGTAAACGGCACAACACAAATTTAGTGCATCAAAACAAAGTTATTTGCTTTTCTTCGTCTAATGGTACCATTCTACATCAACTCAAATTAAACCCAATTGGGAGTAATTTATTATTTCTACTTCCCACTTAAATGTTCGTCTTTCCTTTCAAGATAAAAGCTCCAAAGATCCAAGCTTTATAACAAAATGGCAGGTTGGAATATGAAATGAAACTTTTTAGTAAGGAAAAACTAGTGTTACAATGTACATTTGCTGGTGCCAAAATTGGCAATGACAAGTGCGTGCTTTTGGCAGTTCTCAACAACAAGTCTCCTAGGTTTTGAATTAATAATAATAATAATAATAATGGAAGCAATCCCTAATTCTCAAAACGCTGCGTTGGTTGTGGGGTTGCTTGCTGGTATAAGTACGGCAGTAGTGGCGATATTGGGGGAAGGAAATGAAATGGGAAGCAAGCAAATGGAAGAGGTGCAGAGGAAGTTAGGGATGCTGAAATATCCAAGAGCCAACGCTCCTGCTCAATCTCTACTCTTCGCCGGCATGGAGCGTTATGCTCTTCTTGAATGGCTTTTCTTCAAGTAACAAACAATCCTAAACCCTACCTACCTACCTATCTATCTATCTATCTATCAGGCCTCGTACATTATTATATTTACACTGTAGTACAGTCAATTATAACTCACATTTCACTCAATTGCTTGCTTGTAGGCTTTTGGGTGATAAATCGCCCTTTTCACCCCACAACTTACAACACCCCGATGATGCTACCCATCGGGACGAAGAGACTGCTCGCATCCAATGTAAACCAAAGCTCTGCCCTTTTTCGTTTTCCATATTATGAAATTATTTAAATGCGTGATATTATTTCTTGTAGATTTGGCTGAGATTGCCAAGTTTCTGGGTATTACTACTATTATTGATACTGAAGCCATCCAAGTAAGCCTTATTGATTACTGCTCTTTTTCTTATATTTATTATTGCCATCATTACGCCTTGCTTTTTTAGTTATTTACATGAATTGATGCCTGCCTGCCTTTCTTTTTCCAGGGACGTGGATCCTATGAAGATCGTACTGAATTCCTTCGTCTTATCGTGGATCTTGTCGAGGCTACTATGTATGCTGATCATCCTGACTGGAGGTTGGCTGGTGGCCCAACTTTTAAATTTCAATTCTTAACTATTATTGCCACTTTATTTCTTTTTATATATTTATCTCTATGCTCCAATGTCATGGCCTTTCTTTGCAGTATCGATGAGCAGGTGGCTAAAGACATTCAACTCATTGATTCTATTGCTGAGAAACAAGCTTTGATTTTCTCTGAAGATTGCAAATTGTTTCCCGCAGACGTTCAGATTCAGTCAATCTATCCATTGTAAGACACTACTTCTCTCTCCATTCCCAATGTAATGCGAATTATAAGCTGGCCCTGCTTAGTCTTCATGTCGTTAGATTAGTAACGTTCTGTGCCCTTCAAAGCACATTCGTAGGCCAGATGTTTCTGAGTTGGAGGCAAAGCTTACCGAACAATCTAAGATACTCTCAAATCTTCAGCAGAAAGTTGATGATTTGGCTTCAAAGGTTTATCCCAACACCCTTTTCTTCCATTCTTTACTTTCCAATTTCATTTTTCATTTTTTCTGATGTACTCTCTCTCTATGTGTGTATGCGTGTGTGTATACTGTTCCCACCTTAGAAACTTGGGATTTTCACTTTCTTTGAAAATTGCATGGATATGGTGTTCCAGAATCAAGTTTCACCTTTTGTATGTCATATGTTAATTCAACTTTTCTCAACTTGTTCTATAATATGCAGAACATTTTTCTCTTTGTGAAAGTTGTCATTGCATATATTTTATTAGATGCACAGGTCAAAGCGTGCCTCTTTCATGAGTTTGGTGTACTTTTGTTTTCTCCTAAATCTCATCTTAAAATACTGAAATTAGTTCCCAAAAAAAAAAATTGTTTTCAATTATGCCTTTTTATTGTAGTTATTCTACTGTTTGCATGTTCCCTTAAAATGTTGTTAATTTCATCACCTAATTTTTCTTTTGTGTTCTCTTTATAGCATGCTTACAATCCAGATGAGGAGTATACAGAAGTGGAAGCCAAACTGCGGGCATATTTAGAATCTTTCTTAGAAACTGCAAGATCATTTAATCTGATATACACCAAGGTCTGTTTTTGCTCTTTGAGACAACTGTTCTTTCACTCTATCTAAGTTCTCCATTTTTTTCTTGGATAAATTACATTTAATATATCAAACTTTAATACTAGCCCTATTAAAAGCAGCAATAAAATATTAAAACTTTTAATTTGTTGCAAACTAGCCTGCCGTTAACCTTATAGTTAGTGGTTTGATGTGACCGACCACATAAGCAAGATTCTTTGATAGGGCAGCATCTACATGGCATATAATATTACACATCAGCAAGTATATTAAAAATATTTAAAAAAGAAGAAAAACAATAGAAGAGCCATTATTCTTAACCCAAGTCGTTGTTATTATGTTGTCTCTCTGGTTTTTGTGACTGTGTCTGTGGATTCTAGCTTGTTGAACATTGTTAACTCTGCTCTGGCTTGTGTGGAAATTTGAGTAAACGTGAAAGGAGTGCACTAGAAGATGATGTTCATGGGGATTTGAATTGAGGTGCTGGTGCAAACTGGAATCACTGACCTGATTTGGACTGCTGGGCCAATTCTGTGAGGCTTGAATTTTTCAGTGTTCATTGGCGTAGTTGTGTATGTACTAGATGAAGGTCCCTTGCTAGACATTGTGCCATTGAAGATGGAGTTCTGGAACCAAATTGTTTCTTCATTATGTATGCAAAATCATTCTTAGAATGTTGTCAAACGAGGGATCTCCAAATCTGCTAATATTGAACATGGAACTTGGCTTGTGCATATAATTTGAATCGTGGTTGCCACTTGAATTTGATGGACTACTTGAATCCTCCTTTTCAATGGGTATCATGACATCTGATAAAGAACCTAACCTTTTCTCCACATCTTTCAATGAATGAGGAACTATAGTCATTTGAACTTTGGCTTTTGAAGGAGTGGAAATTTCTTCAATTGATGGAATTGTTGGCAAAATCTTTGAAGTAGTTCTTGGTGGGGTGGCAGGAAGGAGACACAAAGGAATTTTTCTTGAACATTAGATCATCTAGACCAGTATCTCATAAAAGATCAAGAAGCTTCCAATATTTATAACTTGTGTGATATAGGCTGAGGAGATGTATAAGAGACGATTTCTCTGTAACCCCTGAGCACTCTTCTTATTTGGTTATGGTCTCTCTTTGTAGCTTGCTTGCTTTCATGTATTGATCCAAGGTTCGAAAGAACTCTTGCCACAGCTGCTGGATTGATTGTTCATAATTATCTACTTATTTGTTAGATTTCAAATCGAAGTTTGGCACTGCCGAAATGTATATATTGATCGTGCAATAATACAAGCCTGAAACTAAACATAGATATCAATGTGAGACAAACCCTAAAAATGAAGGTAAAAATTATGCTTGCTCTCAGAGCAGACCAGGTTTCTATAGCGTCATTCTTAGCGTGTGTTTTTGTCTCTGCTGGGTGGCATGTGGCTAATACTAGGAAGCTTCACAGTACAAGTGAAAATTGGTACATGACCTGTCAAAGGGTCCTGTTTACATGGCAGGCATGTTTAACTATAGAGTTAATGGTAGGTTAGTTTTGTAACAGATTAAAAGTTTAAATATTTTATTGCCACTTTTAGTAATTCTAGTTAATATTGCAAAATCAGCTAAAATTTGGAATTTTAAATGTAATTTACCCTTTTTTCTTTGTGTTTTGGCTTGATTAGTGATCATTTGTCTTGTATTTGAAGGTAAGTATTTATTGCAATCTCAACTTCTACACCTTTCAATGCTGAACCTAAAGTTTTATGCTAAACTCTTGGTTGATAGTAAACCAATCTGTCCTCACAATTCAGTGAGACTGCAGACTGATTTGTTGTTACAATTGATGTTTTTGGTTTCTGCAGGAAATTCGCCCTTGGACACACATGATGGAAGTGCCACAGCTTCATGGGTTTGGTCCGGCTGCCAATCGCCTGCTGGAGGCATACAAGATGCTTCTGAAGGTACTTGGTGCTAATCCACAAGCCTCTCTTCTTCTCTACTGTTTGTGTGCGGATGCTTGGAAAATAATGAGAATAATGTTATACTAGAGAGTAGAGATTGTTAAAAAGATCATTTTTATGTTAATTCTTTGAATTGCTTTCCTCTCCATTTTTTTTCAGTTCCTGGGGAATTTGAGGAATCTAAGGGATTCCTATGCAGCTCTTTCTGTTGGATCATCTGAAACAATAGCTGGTGAGCCCTCCTCAGTTACAAGAATAATTTCAGAATGCGAGTCTGCATTGACATTCTTAAACCGTGACCTTGGAATTCTATCGGCTTCCATTGCACGTGAGCAAGGTAAGAATGCAGCTTTGTCATGAACATTATGCAAGATAGCTGGAAACTTTTGTCATGACCTCATGTCTCTTTGATGGGAACCTCTACTGCTACAATGATGTGGATTTGTTGAAGGCTGAATCGTGTCTTGTAACTATGGGACTATGCACATGGGACTGTTCACTGCTTGGTGATTTAACGAACCACTAGATCAATTGTCAATGTCTGTAACTTATCCAATTCCGGGATCTCAGTTGCTTGGATGTTTTTTTTTTTTTTTGATGACGGAGTGTAGGTACTGATGTGGTTTTCCACTGTTCTGGGCTTTAATATTGATCTTGAATTCAGCCGTCTCCGTGTAATTAGTTTGTTTTACATGCTTCGTTTCTTTGTTATTGAATTAAGTACAAGAAAATTAAGAGTAATTACATATTTTTGCCCCGAAATTGAAACAAGAGGGTATAGAAAATATTATTAGAAAAAGTCACTTTATTTCTCTAATTATATGTAATTTATACACAGAGTATAATCTATTCTAATACTACTAACCAATTGGATTTTTGCATAACTTATCCAATTTATAGTATATCTTATCTACTAGAAGATAAACTTATCTCCCAGAAGATAATTTTGTAAGCTAACTAAATTCATCTAAAATAGTTATCCGATACTCCCCTTCAAGTTGAGAAATAGATATTTATCATTCCCAACTTGTTTAGAATTGTCTCGAATCTAAGCGCAGGCATGATCTTTGTGAAGATATCGGCTTCCTGTGCTTTAGTAGGAACATATCATAGATCATGCCCCCTTCTTCTATTTCACATTTGATAAAAGCTCCTGCTAATTCTATCATGTTTTGTTCGATCATGTTAAACTGCTGATTTACTATCATTGAAGATTTTGGTAGGAGAGGAAGTGATGATCTGTAGGTCCTGCATCAATCTCTCTAACCAAATAACTTCACAAATTCTTCGAGCAATTGCCCCAAAGTTTACTTCTGCAATGCTTCTTGCTACTACGGATTGCTTCTTACTTCTCCATATAACAAGATTCCCCCATAATTTAGTACAATAACTAGATGTTGACCTACTGTCTTCAATACAACTAGCCCAATCTGCATCCGTGAAATCTTCTATGTTTCTTTTCTCATTTTTTCGAAACATTAATCTCCGACTTGAACTGCCTTTGAGATATTTCAGAATATGGTTGACCGCCTCTAAATGTCTTTGAGTTGGAGAGTGCATAAATTTTGAGTTGGAGAATGCATAAATTGGTTAACAATACTCACAGAATAAGCAATATCTAGTCTGGTTAATTATAAATATATAAGTTTTCCTACTAACCTTTGGTATCTTCCTTTGTCAACAGGAGGATCTTCTTCATTTTTCTTGAATTTTCAGTTTCTCTCCAATGGAGTTCTCATAGGTTTGCAACCCATCTTTACTGTTTCCTCCGGTAAATCAAGAATGTATTTTCGTTGAGATATGAAAATATCTTCTTTACTTCTAGCAATCTCTATTACAAGAAAGTGTCTTAATGCTCCAAGGTCTTTTACCCTAAATTCTAGCCTCAATTTTTGTTTAAGATCATTGATCTCACTAAAGTTATCACCTGTGATTATAATATCATCCACATACATAATCAAGATGGATGCCTTTTCATTTTTTCCACACTTCATAAACGTTGTGTGATCAGCTTGTTCCTGTTTGTATCCAAATCTGCAAAGAGTTTCATTGAACCTCTTAAACCATGCTCGTGGAGATTGTTTAAGGCTGTATAAGGATTTTTTTAGTTTGCAAACTTTTCCCCTTCCTTCTTTGGTTTCAAAACTTGGTGGTATCTCCATATATATTTCCTTATCTAATATACCAATTAGGAAGGCATTTTTAAAGTCGAGCTGATAGAGTTCCCAATCTAAATTTGCAGCCAATGATAGAAGAACTCTAATTGTGTTCAACTTCGCAACTAGGGCAAATGTATCCTCATAATCTATTCCATAGGTTTGTGTAAAGCCTTGAGCCACTAATATAGCCTTATATCTTTCAATCTCTCCATTTGCCCTATACTTCACAGTGAGCACCCACTTGCTACCAACTACCTTTTTTTCCTTCAGGTAGATCCATAATCTCCCATGTTTTATTATCAAGTAAATCTTTCATTTCTTTAAGTACAACTTCCTTCCACTTAGGTTCTTGAAATGCATCATGTACATTTCTTGGAATTCTTACACCATCAAGCTTAATAATGAAAGCTTTAAACTTTGAAGATAACTTTGAGTAAGTCAAATAATTTGAAATAGGATATTTAGTACATGATCTTACCCCTTTCATACTGCAATTGGCACATCTAAGTCACTTACTATAGTCTCTCTAGGAGCTAGTTCCTGGTCCAATGATTGGCCTTATTGAGGAGCTTTAGGCCTTCGAGAATACACTAAGGTTGGTTTTTCGGGAATTGGTTCTCCCACTGAATTGGACTGGACAGTTTTAGGTTCAATGGTAGATATTTGCGGGTTTTGTGGGAAGGTTTGTGAGATAGGAAGTGACATGCTTGGATCCCAATAAATCTCTTTATGGGATGTCTTTCTCTAAAGAGAGGTATTGGTGACGTATGGTTGTTTTTCGAAAAAAGTAACATCATATGAAACAGAGAATTTGATAGTAGAAGGTGAGAAACACTTATAACCCTTTTGAGTGGAAGAGTACCCAACAAACACACATTTAATAGCTCCTGGGTCAAGTTTGCTTCTATTGGGTTGATTGTTATGAACGAAAATAGTACACCCAAGGACTTTGGGAGGAAGAGAATTAAGGAGCTTAATATGAGGAAATTGTTCTAGAAGAACACCTAATGGGTTCGGAATTGAAGAGTTTTAAAGGAAGACGATTTATCAAGTAAGAGGCAATTAGAATGGCTTCTCCACAATAGGAATTTGGAATAAAGTTGGTAAGCATCATAGATCGGGCAACCTCTAAAAGATGACAATTCTTTCTCTCCGCTATCTCATTTTGTTGTGGGGTATAAGTATAAGAGCTCTGGTGAATGATCCCATTTTTACTGAGATATTGAATAAAATTAGTTGAAAAACATTCTCTCCCATTGTTTGTACGTAATAGACGTCTGTAATACATTTTGGATGAGTTTGTGGAACTGTTTAAAGATATGATAGGCTTCAAATTTGTCTTTTATTAGATATACCCAACATACCCTAGTATGATCATTAATGAAACTGATAAACTAACGTGTACCGATTAGACTTGTAACTTTAGAGCGACCCCGGATATCACTATGAATTAATTGGAAAGGTTTTAAGGGTATGTATGAATGTATGGGATAAGTATTTTTACTTTTTTTTTTGCTTGGACACATTGCTCACGATATAAAAAAATTTGATCTTTATTGATGAAAAGGTTTGGATATAAGATTTTCAAATATGGGAAATTGGGATGACTAAGGCATTTATGCTATAACATAACATCAGAATTTAATATAACTGAAAGGGAAATCCTATGTGGTGATTGGATTAAGTAAGAGTACTCTTTCTTGAGAAGTAGTAAAGTCCATCTTTCTCCTCAACACTGCCAATCGTCTTCCCCGAACACCGATCTTAAAATTCACAACGAGATGGAAAGAACGTCACAATATAGTCCATGTCCTTGGTTAACTGACTAACAGATAGTAGATTATAAGTTAACTAAGGCATATAAAGAACATTATTTAATGTCAGTTTTGGCAAACAAACTCTCCCTTGACCAATAGCTGGTGACCTTTTTCCATCCGCGATCCAGACATTAATTTTCTGGTTACATGACTCATATTGTTCAAAGAGATTCAAAGATCCATTCATGTGGTCTGATGCACCTGTGTCCACAATCTAGAGATTTTGACTTTGGGACTTTGATAATAATGATTGACACAGGTTATCTTTATCCACTGGTGTTGCAGTAAAGGTCTTTTGATCATGTGAGTCTTTCTCAGTTGTGATTTTTTTCTGATTCAAGAGTTGATGGGGTAGTTCAATTTGTTGGGGGGATAGGTTTAGCCCTGTGGGTTTGTTGATATCGGATTCTGCTGCATGTGTTGCTCCATATTTTTGTTGAACTCTTTGGCTTTTAGGTTTCCAATCTAGTGGTTTCCTATGTAATTTCCAGTAGGTCTCACGGGTGTGGTAGGGCTTATCACAGTGGTGACACCACTGCATGTGCTTGGTTTCTTGCTCTCGGGTTTGATAAGTAGACCCCTTTCGAGAGTTTGCCACTAAAGCTAAGCCTTGAGAGGTTTGTTCAAAAGTGTGTGAGGTAAGTATGACCTTTTTCCTACTCTCTTCCCTACGAACCTCATCAAACGTTTCTCAGATTGATGGAAATGGTTTTAAACCGAGTAACCTTCCTCGTACTTCATCAAGTCCAACATTAAGTCCCTGCAAGAAATCAAAAACTCTCTCCTTCGCCAATAATTTTTCATACTTCTCGGCATCAACACAACACTCCCAATTTACTGCGTAAAGTAGATCCATCTCCTGCCATAATTCAATGAGTTAAGTTACAATACTCGGTAACCAACATATTACCTTGTTGAGTATTTCTGATTTTTCATCTGATTTCAAAGCATTGAGAAGTGTTTTTCAAATCAAAATATATTTCTTGCACAGTCTCCCAGATTTCTCTTGCATTTTGCAGAATAAGTAGGTTCTTCCTATTTTTGACTCCATTGAATTTATAAGCCAAGCAATGCCAATAGAATTCTCGGCTTCCCAAGCAACGTAAGTGATTGCTGTTTCGTGTGGTTAAGGAATTGTCCTTGTTAGTTATCCAGCCTTGCCTCTTCCTTTGATTACAAGCATGATTGATTGGGACCATTCTTGGAGATTCGTTCCATTTAATCTATGTTGCGTGATTTGCGGCGAAAGATTATCAATAGCGAGATGGAGTTTGGGCTGAAGGTATTACGTAACTAAGTGTTTGGATGAGGTTTGGGACTCATCAAAGGAATAGTACTATAAATGCATGTGACCAGGGCAATAGTAGCAAGACTTGAATAACTCAATCAACTGAATTCTTTGCTTCGGATATGAAAAGGCAAAATAAAAGAATGCATGGTCATAATTTCACTCAAGCCCAATAACAAGATGACACTTGTTACTCATCATTATTAATAAAGCAAACCAATAGTAATCAATCTGCAAGAATCTGTGACGTCACACAATTTGGAATAGACGGATATTAAAAAAAAAAGATAAACTACACAATCCATCATGAAATTAGGAACTTGACATCATAAAGATAAACTTTTAGGATAAAAACTTGAATAAAGTTGCAATCAAAAGACAATCCAACTAAGCAGAGAGTACACTCACCTTTAACTGGGATTTTTGGCGCTCAAGAAAGTCAATTTGTGACTGCATGTCCTTCAACTGCCAATAGTTTCAAAAGGCGAGGAGAATTTTTTTTTAACAAATAATAGATTTCCACAATACAACATAAAGACTGGTTTGGTTCTAACCTGCTCTTTAAAAACAGCTCTAGAACCAGATGAATTTTTCTTCTCTTTAACTTGATTGTGTAATTGGTCAGCATTTTGCAAATTTCCAGGTAAATCACCTTCATCATCAAACGTCTTTTTTCTTCGCTTTCTGTCACTGCAATATGGGTAAAATATGGTGATGAGACAGAACATAACGAAAAGCAAAAACCCAAAATGCTTATATATGAAAAGGTTCAAGTAGAAATCATGTAGAAGAAAGTGTTTACACAAAGATGTTAATGACAAAAGAAATATGTTTTTGTGGAAGGCTATTCAAAAGACCTAGGTAGACCAAGCAAAATTAACCTTTTCTGGTTGGACTCCTCATGGATTTGCTTGATAAGCATTATTTTTGTGTAATACAGAGAACCTACATAAATTGATTGCACACTCCATGAGAGTTTTTTTTCTCCATGTTTGGATTTTAAACTGCTCTTTAGACTATGTTTCTATCATGATCAAGAAACATGGAGACTCTGAGCATGACACCTAATTGTCAGCTACCGATAATTTCAACATTAGCAAAAGATCTCATATTATATAGAAGATTCCAAATTTGTTTCACTAAGGTTAAAGGATTCCTTTGTACAACATGCATGGATGAAAATGAAATGACAAAAGTAAGCTTAAAACTGTAAGATACAACAAAGAGAAAGGAAAAGCCTATGATGTCTCAAGATAAAGGATGCAGGAAGATCATGTAAATTAACCTGTTATTCTCAAGGGACCTTGATGGGCTAGAACCTGCAAACACACAAAATTAACAGAGCGCATAAAAAAAGGTCAAACACATTGACTGTTGCATCTGATGATGATATCACAGATTGAAGTCTTGATACTAACAGATACCCAAGGTTCTAAAGCTCAATTCACATCATCCACTACAAAGAAATAACAGAACAGAGACAGGAACCAGTAAAACTGTGCAAGTAAAAGAACATCATGAACTTAAAATGTCTGACCAGAAAATCTGTTCCGGTGCCTTGCATTTCTTCCTAAAGAATATCTTCGCTTCGGAGAAAGTCTCTTATCAAGTTTATTTCTTAAGTCACCACCCCGATAACCATGCTTAGCTGTAACATAAGAAAGAAAAGTTTCAAGAACAAAAGATTAAATGTTTCAAGAACAGTAGATTAAATGTATGTCCTTCAGTCAAAAGAGGTAGAGTATTCATACCTAGTTGTGAAGCTAAGCTTACCATCATATGGAACAATATGATTTAACATACTAGGCAATAGAAATTAGAGCCTGCCTGACAATTCTGAAGGGGCCATAAAACTATCCAATCATATAATGAATATAAATAGAATTTGCGCACATAACACTTGGAGAATTCTTTGATACTGAAGTAGCAATAAAGAAGAATGATCAACATATCCAACTGCTTGCTGAGTAATAAGACGCATAACAGTCTGAACAATATAGTTTTCTCCCTGGTGCCATATTATGAACCATTGACCACTGCTATGGTGTCAGACAATTGGAAAAAAAATCTTCAGGAAATAAGTCCAAAAAATTGCACATGTCGACCATAAAAAGAATTCCCTCTGCAGCTAAATTCAGGTGAAGGATTGAATAAGTGATGTAGTATTCTTCACCAACATATAATCACAGACAAAAGTTCCGAACTTTGCCAAATAAGCTCGTGATTTCAACGCCATCAGAGGTTGACATATGAACAGACATACTGCTGATCCTTCACTGAGACAGTGTGTAGTTGGACAGACAAAGTAAGATGACTGATAATTAATATCATCAAGATCCACGATAATCAATAATATCTGCTCTGAAGGAGTAAATAACAAGCCTGCCAGTAATGCTTTTGCATGAAAGTTAGGAATCCTGACTGCTGATATTTTGTGACACTAATCTCCGGAAAAAGACACGGTGGAATATTGAATAATTATACCAATGTGACCACAAATCCCCGAATACATTATTCAAACATCATTACATCTGGACCCTTTTGCTCTGGCTCATTCATTGTAATATGAAAAAAGTAAGCATCTACGAACAAATGGTTCTCAGCAATAACCGCCTATAATAAGAGAAACTAAGAAAGTGTAACTTAATGAATGTTATATCCAAAGAAAAGAAATAAGACTCTGGATATTTAGCAAGTAAAAGGAATTTCTTTTGGCCCATAATCAAATAACGGCAAGGGAAAAGGTACCAGTCATAAAAAACAAAGTAAGAGATTTTAAAGGTACTTTTGTCACGGAAATGTATGGTAGATATTGTGTCATTCGAAACAAAATTCATGAAATTTTAACAGCATGTTAGTGAAATTCTTCAATAAAATGCTACAAGGAATAAAAACCTTGGAAGCAGCCATCAAAATTTCGCTTATAATGAAAAATAACAGAGAAGAGAAGTCCAAAACTCTACAACAGCCAGTAGGGTCTTGGGCACTCACCCATAATCACATAAAATATTATATTCAAACGTAGGCATAATATAGCAATTAGACCCGTACACTGAGTTTTGATTTTTAAAAGCTCAAGCTTCCCAAATATCTCTTAATAGATCATGGTTATTTATTCAATAAACCTTGAACAATTGCTTAATAACCAAAGACGTGAAGATTATAAATAAAATTACCGCTTAAAGAGGCATTGAATTGGCGAAGCTCGGCATTTCCATGAGCAAAGGAGCAATTCGGACGGGGACAGTAACCTCTCCGATACAAAACACATAACTTGGTCTTAAAAAGCTTCCTTTCAACCATTTTCTTAAGACTTGGAATCTTTACAACCGATAGTCGGAACCAAGAAGGAAAAATAAATATTGTAGGAAAGAAGTCCGCATTCGGTTGTCAATGACAATTGCAGCGCCTAGTTGTAGGGCAACAACGATTCCTGAAGAAAAAAAACAAGTGTAACCGATAGAAAATAAACAGAAAACGTGTGTAGAAGAGAGTGGATGTTTGATTTCAGATGAGGGGTCGGCACTCGGCAAATGGCGTCGGGCCAGTGCGAAGCCAATTTTGGACCCCTAACAGCAAATAAAGCCCAATTTCAAAGCAAAAGATCGATAAAAACTAGTCCGAAAAAAGACATCCATTTCTTTTCAATTTTTTAAAATTATTTCGATGTAACAAATAATTTAAATATTATTTAAAAATCTCACCAATTCCATCCAAATTATTTATATTAATGCCTTGTTTGGTTGGCATAAATTCTTGCTTGGAAAAATAATCTTTTTCTTAAAATTTATATTATCACGTTTGGTTCATTTTTTTAGTAGTTTAAAAAGTAAAAACATTCATAATCTAGGAAAGTAGTAACACTTTATTTGGATTCTAAATCCTAACATTTCCTTTGGTATTTAGATTACTTTTTTCAGGAATTTAATCTAAAATATACGCTAGTCAATTTAACCATTCCTTCTCTCTCAACTCTATGACAACTCTTTTATAAAACCCTACCCCCTCTTCAACTATTCTTATTGTTCTCTCGTTAGTAGGATTTTGGATATGTTTATTCAGAAGTTTCAATCAATAATCTTTAGATTCATATTTTTCCTTTTTACTTAACTTTTGTGTAGTTTTGTTTGATTTATGAAAGCAATTTAATCAGGACCTATGTAACTTTCATAGTTTTTATCAATCAATTAAAATATTATCTATTGGTTTTCCCTCTATCTCATTATACGATGTACTTCTGCACATAATAGTCTTGATAATGTTAGGACATAAGATTTGTTGTTTCCATCTTCGTATTGCGACAGTTTCCTCAAGTATAATTAATTTATTATGTTGCAAATTTTGATCTTCATGTGTATTTGTAGTATCTTCTTATTCTATTCAATAAAATTTAATTTTTATTTTAAAATTTGTTGATTAATTGATAGGTGATAAAGAATGACTGGAACGAATATGGCTGCAAAGAAGAAATTATTTTATTTATCAATAGATATGTAAAAGAAACGACTAGACATGTTAAGGTTTTCATACTCTCAAATCAAAACATAGCATACGTGTATTTA
Organism: Erythroxylum haughtii; assembly: GCA_025504935.2. NCBI lineage: Eukaryota > Viridiplantae > Streptophyta > Magnoliopsida > Malpighiales > Erythroxylaceae > Erythroxylum > Erythroxylum haughtii. Next base: position 458,420 of record JANSVB020000034.1, read on the forward strand.
TCCATCAATTTTGTAACGACCCGAATTTAATGTACCGGGGCCTCTCCCCTCGAGTACCTCTAGAGGCCCGCGATCGCTACTGTAGAGCCCGGCCTTTAATAGCTCAAT
>JANSVB020000034.1:461406-478370 GCA_025504935.2 Erythroxylum haughtii
AACTGCTGTTTCGTGTGGTTGAGGAATTGCCCCTGTTAGATATCCAGCCTTGCCTCTTCCTTTGATTACGAGCATGATTGATTAGGACCATTCTTGAAAATTTGTTCTATTTAATCTATGATGCGTGATTTGCAATGAAAGATTATCAATAGGAGGAGATAGAGTTTGGGCTGAAGGTATTACGTAACTAGGTGCTTGGGATGAGGTTTGAAAGTTATCAAAGGAACCAAAGGTTGGTTGAACTCCAGCCATGATGTAGCTGGAAAAAATTAGGCTACCAGAATCGGTAGCTCTAATACTATGAAATAAGAGAGTAAAGAAAATATCAGAAGAAAAAGTCACTTTATTTTTTTTATTATATGTAATTTGTACACGAGTATAACTTATCCTAATACTACTAAACTACTAGATTTTTCAAATATACTAACTTATCCAATCTATAGTATATCTTACCTCATCTACTAGAAGATAACCTTATCTCCTAGAAGATAATCTCCTATGCTAACTAAATTTATCTAAAATAATTATCCAATAGAAAAAAATTTAAATTAGTTCTCTAATTTTGAGGTCAATTGTAGATAAGTTTTTTATTTTTAAGAATTTAAATTTAACCTTGAACTTCCAAAATAATTCTTTCAAGACCTTTAATTCATTGGTATTTATAGATATTTCCCAAAAAAAAATCAAATTGGTCCTTATTTTTGTCTTCTAATGTTGGTGTTGAATGATTGTGTAGTTACAAACATCTTAAAAAAATTAGCCATTAATAAGAAAATGGTAATAGCAAAGTCAATTTCAAAATTAATTTAAAATCTCTTATATTTATTGCAGTTTTGCATAATCTTTGGTTATGCCTGGTTGTCTAAATTTGGTGAATGTCATTCTCTTTTATGTTTGGTTCCTTTTCTAGTTTTTTTTTTCTTTTTTTAGGTTTATCAAACGTTTTATTTATTGTTGGTGGTTTAATGACTTCACATTTGGCAGAGTCATTATTTCTTTTGATTTTAAAATGTTTACAAATGTTGACAAAAGGAAAGTTTTAAGAGAATATTTTAAAAAGTTAGAAGTTAAATTAGTAAAAATAAAAAATTGGAGACTTATCCCATATGCGCCTGACTTTAAAGTTAGAGGACAAATTTAGACTTTTCTATTTTAAATTAATTCTTATCTCAAGATGAGCAACACCTAAATCACCATTAACATAAGTAGCAAATTATTTGCAAATGAGGTCATTTAATAACCAAAACATTGGAAGAAGTTCTTCATTTTCTTTATGTGAAAAGAAGCTTGACGTGAGCTTAGGAATGACAATGAAAAGTTACGGGTTTATGTTGCGTGACTTGAGTCTAGACTAGATCTTATTCAGATTGCCTAAATTACGTCATTTTGGCCTTAAGGTTCAAAATAACATTATTTTGGGTGGCGGTTTGACCATTTAGGTCGAATCTAAAGCCAAATTTTTCATCGAAATTCAAGCTTATTCTAAAATTTGATCAACTCGACTTTAACCTATTAACTTTGGATCGACTCAGGTTGATTCAAGTTGGGCTATATTTGTCATTCTATATGAAATGAAGTGAAGGAGCTGAACTAAAGATAGATAAGTGAGAAGTAAGTAGGGGTAGTTAAAGAACTCAAGTTTAGTCTGGCCTAGCTTAAAGTCAAAAGGTTTGCTTGAATTAATCAATCTTCAGTCTAGGAAAAAATTGACTTTCAAGCTAAGCTTGGACTTAGGTCCTCAAATTTAGGCTTCAAGCTAAGCTTGAGTTTAGGCTTCATAACCTAAGCTTATATTGAAGCTTAAACTTCTTTCATGTACAAAACTTCGCCGTACATGTATTAAAAAACAAGTCGTTTTATATCTTGATGAATAGTTACTTTTAAATTTATCAAAACCTAATTAGGCTCGAGCTCAGGACAATTTTTTCGGTCTAATCATACTTGGGTTGAACTTGAATCAGATATAGAATTTTAGGTTGAGTTTGTGATTAATATGTTATTACGAGCTTTGATTCTCAATTTTTCAAACTATATAGAATGCCTCAAAACAATTACTTTTGACATGGATCCAACTGTCATTAACTTATTTTAGAAAGCATTATTTAAGACATTTGGAGTGAAGCTGCAATTTTTTACTACCTATCTCAAAAAAATAGGTGGGCAAACAAAGATACATAACAAAGCACCTGAAACTTATCCCAAGTGCATGATAAGTGATTGTCTTTCTAATTGGAACAACTATGTCCTTTAGCTAAATAGTGGTATAACACTGATTTCCATTTAGCCATACAACTCTATTTCAAGTTTTTTAGGATATGCTTCCCTAAGTTATATTCCTTACTTAGTAAGAGATGCAAATCAATTATATGTTGATCAAATATTAATTCATAAGAAAGCAGTGATACAAATGATCAAGTTTCACAAGGATTGAGTATAAACGTAATGAAGCAATTAGTGGATATGAGAAGATGTCAGAAGAGATTTAAGGCAGCTGTTGTGATTTATGTTATGTTGTAACCATACAATCATTATAATATAAACCAAGGTGGAAGACAAAAGTTTATGCCTTTGTATTATGAACTTTTCAAAATCCATTTCACATCTTGTATGTTCAACTTAAAAAGTATATGGAGGGTGTTTGTATATGCTCTACAGCCAATTCATTTGTTATATATTTTGAGATGTAATTAATTAAATGTTCTATTTATCTTTATATATTTTTTAATTATATTTGATGTTTTAATATTAAAGGTAAGATCCTTGGAGTAATTATTGTGCAATAAAATTATAATGATATTATAATTATAATATTCAATTTGTATTTATGTATTAAGATGAGATACTGATCGAACTGTAAAACTAGCGCATGTTATTTTTCTTTCTTATAAAAAAATTAATTGATCTCATATATTAAAGTATGATGATACTTAAGCAAACATGTGGATACTTATTAGATATAAGTTCATTGAACTAGCTCAATTATAAGGATCTCAAGTGAAATATTACTTATGTATCTATAGATTTCCTAATTATGATGCTTATATTATTAATTCTTAGACTTGAGATTATCAATGCATATTATGTAGAAATTACTATGTTTTAATGATACCTATTTTATTTATGGTAGCTCAATCAGTATTATTTGAATATAGTATGAACTGTATTGAGATAATTAAAAAAGTCAATAAAGGATTCACCATTCTAATGTAGTTAGGGAGAATGTTCTCGTATCTTCGATTAGTAGTGATTTAAGGAAATCTCTAGTTAAAGTGAGTTGAGATTTGAACATATTTTTTTTAAATATCAATTATAAATCAATGCTAATTAACAAGAACAATATGATTGAATTTAAAATAGTAGACACTAATTTCATACTTTATGCTCAATCGGAACTTTTGATAGTGAATGATTAAATTATACATCATAACCACACATGGATAGTTTAAGTCAAACTAATTTGATATTCCTAATATTTGAGTGATTATGATGTTTGACATTAATTTTGAACAATGATTATAATAATTAGAGAATTAAAAATAAATTAGAAGGAGTTTAAATTTATCTAATTTAATTACAAATTATAATTATAATTTATAATCATTACTAATATATTAGGAACCTAATAAGTCACGCCTAATAAGTAGTTAAAAAGAGAAATTTAAATTTAAATTAAGTCAGACTTAATTATAAAATTTGATGAGATATTTGATTTTATTAAAATTAAAGATAGACTTTGACTACAATTGAAAATTTAATTTTAATTAAAAAGAACCTTAGTGTCTTTTTTTTAAATAAGAAAGAGGCAAAAGGGAGCTAGCACTGCTATCTTGCTATGTGGATATTGTTAAAAGGTAGACACATGTACAACTTATGGTTGATAGCTTGAGAAGAAATTTTTATAATAATTTAAATTGGATAATTCAATATCTTATTTATAGGATCTGAACGACAAATTTTAAAATTTATTTTTCCATTATGCCTGTGATTTAATCATAGTTAATTTCTCAATATTGGTATTAGAGTCTCCTTTAACCTTTAAACTTGATTAGAATCACTTACTTGCTATTGATTTGAAAAGAATTAAGGCTTAAAGAGCAATAATTATAACCCTTAAAAAGCATATTATAGGCTAACTGTTTATCCATTAAGAATTGGAGCATGGGACAAAGAATAGGCCTTATTTGTTAAGGGGAAATACATAGCCCTTAGACATTCCATCTACTTGACATTCTAGGAAAAAAGTGAGCCTTGTAACTTTTGTCAGAGTCAATTCCTTGAGCCTATTTAAATTACTTAGAGCAACTAAATGTAAATCCATTTTTCGGTTTTTAGATATCTATAATTTCCTTTCCCACTAAATTGAGTATATAATTCATCCAAAAGCTATCTTGAACAACTTGATATCCTCTTTTCCAAGCCGATGATGAGTAAAAGTCTACTGAACTATATTGATCCAATTTTCTTTTTGAAAGAATTGATTATACCTTTGTTGAATATCCCTCTCTAAGTAATTGGAGTAAGGGCAAGCAAAGAAAAGTTGAATTATAGTTTCAGGGGGTTTCAAAAACAACAACCAACTAGGATTAGAAAAGGGGAGTGGAGAGCCTTTTGTCATATCCAATGTACTTAGGTTGTTCTTCATTGCTAACCAAAGGATAAATTAGATTTTTAGAAAAAACTACCTGCTCCAAAATAATCTATGCCAGTTAGTTCTTGGAGTTTAGAGCTAAACAAATCCTTGTAAGTTTTATTGATAAAATGTTTAAAGGAGGGCCACAACCAGATGGCTTTATCATCTTAGTTAAGATTAGGCTTAATTGTTCAACTGTTCATATCCTCTAAGTAATGGCTATGAATTCATTTTATCAATAAGAACTTTTTTGCATTTAGGATTCTCCACACACTCTTAGCAATCAAGACCATATTCAATATTGAATGGATGTCCAAACCCCCCTCCTTCTTTGGAAAATAATTGTTCTTCTAACTAACCTTTGCATAAGGTTTCAACTGACCATCACTTATCCATAGAAAGTTCCTAAAAAAATTCTTAATATCCTATATAACTTCTTTGGAAGAATAAGATGAGAGTACTAGTAGATGTGTAAGGTGTTAAGTAGTAAAGTTATCAATTGTATTTTTCCTATATATGTAAGACATTTGTTGCTTAATTGTCAATTCTACTTCTAAATATATCAAATAAAGGTTGGTAATCCATATATGAGATTCTTTTAAAGGTAAGTAGAGTACCCAGATAAGTAAATGAAGGATATTTGAGACACATACTCATAACATTAGTAAGTTTCAGATAAGATTGAACTACGCCAATTGAGATCGCGAGGTAACTCTTTTCTCTGATAATGCTCAATCCAGATATCTAGTTGAAGGATTATAGAGACTTAAGATAAGTAACTGATAGGGAATTGACACCATAAAGTAGCAGAAGGTCATCGATAAAAGAAAGCTTGAATATTAACAATTGTTCACTTTTCATTTTGAAGCTTAAAACAATTCTTCAATCTTATATTGTAATTAATAAGCCTCGAAGGGACCTTAATGTGGATGGTAAGTAAGGGAAAAGGGGATTTCCTTGCCTAATTCCCCTTCACCCTTGAAAAACTTTTATGATTCTTCATTGATAAGCAAACTAAAGGAAGGAGTTGTGATCTATGAGCCAATCCATGAAATGAACAAGAATATGAAAGCTTCCAAAGAGTTGAGAAAGAAATCCCAATCCATTGAATCAAAAGCCTTATATAGATAAATCTTTACTACAGGATTCCTAACTAGCCTTTGTAAATGATAGTTTTTGTATAACTTTTGAGCGAGTAAGATATTTTCTATAATATTCCTTTCTTCTAAAAATGCTACTTATGAAGGATTAATAAAGGATGGAAAAATTAGCTTAAGCCTTGAAGTTAGAATCTTGGAGATTATCTTGTAGAAAGTGTTATAGCATGCTATGGGTTTAACATCTTTCAACAAAGAAGAATTGAAGATCTTGGGAACAAAAAAATATGGGTTTTCTTCCACACTTTTAACATCATAACATTGGAGAAGAATTTTAAGATTGCCTCTCTAACTTATATTTTCAATAAATCCTAAGCCTTTTGATAAAAACATGCACTAAATCTATCTAGACCTAGAGCTTTGTTAGGATTAAACTTGAAAATAACGTTCTCAACATCCTCTATTGTGAAAGGTCTAGGGAGGAATTCACATTAATGCTTAGATAATAGTTTTAGAATGAAGGACCAAAAATAGGAAACTAAAGAAGAGCTTAGTGTAGGAGAGCCTATTGTGTTTTTAAGCAGGAGTGCAAAACCCCTTATGCTTATTTCTTGTTAAAAAACATTAGGGTTTTATTTCTCATTAAATCAAATCTCCTAATTATAATTAAAGTCAAAATTATAATTATAATTATAATTTAATTTTAATAAAATCAAATATCTCATATTAGATCCTTAAAGTTTCTTAAACTTTACAATTAAGTATAACTTAATTTAAATTGATTTTTTCTTTTTAACTATTCCTTACAATTGACCCATTAGGTTCCTAATATATTGACAATGATTATAAATTATAAATATAATTCATAATTAGAAATAGAATTAGATAAAATTAAAACTCTTTTTAGTTTATTTTAAATTCTCTAATAAAATAATTTATAGTTATAGATCAAGATTAACATATAACTACATATCATAACCACCACAATATTAGGAATGTCAAAGCAGTTTAACTCAACTTATCTATGCATGGTTATTATGTATAATTCTTTCATCATTCAATATTCCAATTAAATATAGCGTATAGATATAATGTCTATTCTTATAAATCCAACCATATTCATTCATACTAATTAGTAATTGATTTATAATTGATATTTAAAAATATTTTTTCAAATATCAATTCACTCTGGCTAAAGAATTCCTTATCTTACCACTAATAAAAAACAATGAAACATTCTCTCTAATTATTTTAGAGTGATGAATCCTTTATTAACTTACGCTTTTATCTCCATATGGTTCATATTGTACCTAAGTATTACTAACTAAGCTACCCTAATTAGCATATGTCATAAGTAGCATCAAAACACAATAATTCTCATATGAGATAGTTTAGTAATCTCAGGTTTAAGGATCAATTATACAACCATTATAATGAGAAAATCCACATACATATAACATTTAGGATCCTCATAATTAAGTTAGTTAATGAACTTTAATAAGCATTCACACATTTGTTTAAGTATATTCATACTTCAATTTATAAGATCTATTACTTTCTTTATAAGAAAGAAACATAACATGTGTTATTTTTATTGTTTCAATAATATCTCGTCTTGATGGAATTACAACTAGGAAAAATTTATGAATACAAAATGAATCTCATATTTATGATCTAATCACAACTTAAATTGCATAATAACTATATAAGGTATTTTGTCTTTAGTATTAAAAAAATAAATGTAATTAACAAAATATATAAAGATAAAGAATACCTTTGTTAATTAAAATAATAATGTTATACATAAAATTGTAGCCAATGCTATAAGGGCATAAACTGACAATCTCTAACTTACACTAAAACCAATTGCCTATGTATTTAATACTATATTCATCCATAAATTAATCATGTATCTTTTGAGATAATGGTTTAGTGACAGGATCTATATGATTATCTTCGATGGGAACTTACTCTAATACTATGTCTTTCCGCTCCACTATCTCTTTGATCATATGGAACTTCCTGAGTACAAATTCGGATTGTTAATGATATCTTGATCCCTTTGCTTATGCAATATTGCCATTATTATCACAATATAATACTATTAGCTCATTAATGCTAGGAATCACTCCAAGTTCAATAATGAACTTCTTGATCTAAATAACTTCTTTTGCCGCCTCTGACTTGGAAATGTACTATACTTTGGTTGTAAAATCCACAATGGTTATTTGTTTAGAAATCTTCTAACTTATCACACCATTATTTAGAGGGAATATATACACTAATTATAATCTGCTATCATTTGGATTGAACTAAAAACTAACATCTAAATACCCACGAACTCTCAGTTTAACTCCTTCATAGACCAAGAAAACATCTTTAGTCTTTCTTAAGTATAATATGTTTTTCATAGTCGTTCCATGAATGATTGGCTTAAAATTTGCTCGTTATACTCAAAGCATAAGAGACATCTAGTCTAATACATAACTTCACATATATAATCGATCCCATTGCCAAAACATATGGAAAATAATCTATTTTATCTCTCTCTTCTTGTGCATGATAACACATACCATACATGAGAGAAATCTTATGCGATATAGGTAAGAATCCCCTTTTAGAATTCTCTATGCTAAACTTATTTAACACTTTGTCTATATATGTGGATTGGGATAAGTTAAGTAACCTTTTTGATCTATCTTTATAGATCTATATTTCTATAATATAGTTGGTTCTTCCATATCCTTCATGGAGAATTTCTTAGCTAACTAAATCTTTATAGATTGCAACATTGGTATATGGTTTCTATTTAACAATATGCCATCCAAATATAATATTAGGAAAATGACTACATTCTCACTAACCATCTTATAAACACATACTTCATCCATTTTTTTTAATAAAATCAAACTCTTTGATTGTTTTATCAAAACAAATGTTCCAACTATGAGACATTTGTTTAAGTCCATAAATAGAATTTTGCAGCTTGAATACTTAATTAGGAAATCTCTTGGAATCAACCCTTATGTTGTGTCATATACACATCCTCAAGCAAATTTTTAATGAAAAATGTTATTTTGACATTTATTTATCAGATTTCATAATCATGATATGTGGCTATAGCCAATGAGATCCTTATATGTTTACGTATAGCTGCTGGTGAAAAGGTTTCATAAAAATTAACTCATTATTTTTGTTTTTAACCTTTAACCACTGCCCTTGCTTTGTTTTTAACCACTAGCCTTGCTTTGTATGTGTACAACACCATCTAGTTTTTCTTTAAAAACCCAACTGCATCCTATACGTATAAAACCATTAGGAGCATCACTAAAGTTTGTACTTTTCTTAAAAATCACTAAAGTCTATACTTAGTGTATAAGGATTCAATTTCAGATCTCATGGCTTCATTTCATTTTAAAGAATCAATTTCATAAGTTGCTTCTTTAAAAGTTGTAGGTTCATCATCCAAGAGCAACATATTTTCTTCCCCTCTCAATATATAAATCTAATCTAATGGGGCATGACATATCTTATCAGTGCGTTGTAGACTATATATCTCTTGAACCATTGGTTTACGTCGTATGTATCAACTTAAGGTTCATGTTCCATCTGGATGTGAACTTATAGTTCTTGAGATTCTTTAAGGCTATGTTTGGTTGGATGTAAGGTTTGTAATAGAATGGAATGATTTATAATGGAATGAAATGTAAATTGATGTAATATTAGAAAATTATTATTTGAGAGGAATGAAAGGATTTATAATTTAATATAGTGAAATGTTGTTTGGAAGATGGATGAAATGAAATGTAATATATGTTTAATAATAATGAATGACTATTCTACCCTTGATAGAACAAAACATATGTTAATAGATCAAAACAAATATTGATAGGATTTGATTTTCTAGTTATATAAAATCAAAATAACATGAAATTAATGCCACTACAAGTGCAAAATAATAATGTCATTTTTAACTGAATTTTTAAAATTTTATTTTTTGTATTAATATATACACAACAAAACTATAACGGTTTATTTTTCCAGTTCTATAAATCCATGCTACAACATGAATACACACAACAAAACTACCAAATCTAAAAATTAAATGAACAAATAAGCTTCATAGCTTGAACCAATCACACAAATTTTCACCCAATCAAGCTCCTAGCATGCTTTAATGATTAAATTGATTGAATAAAGGAACTGACATTGAACAAGTTCATTAATAAAAGAGGAACCAATGATTGATACCATTAATGCCTTAATACTCTTCAAAGCTAGCCTTGTGCAGCTTTGATTTCGCAGCAGAAGTAAAATATATTGGGTTTCTGATACATCACAATATCTATCATTGGTAACCAACAAAGTCTTCTGAATTTCTTGGATATTGCCACCACGAAGGCAATATACAATCTTTCCTTTTACTTTTGTAGGATCGAGAGATCAGGTTCACATGAAATTATGCCATTTACAATTTGAATGAGAATTTCTAAAGTTGCTGAATGTTAATATAGACTAAGAATACCCTTTTCATGACCAAAGCACAGAAATACGAAAACAACAGAAGCAAAACAGGACTTGAAATTCCCTTATTTCCAAGTTTTGCCACACCAACAAGAATCGTGGAACTAATGCATACACGTCTTCTATTTCTCATAAATCAATGGGCATCTTACAACCATTTATGTAGGAGCTAAGCTCTCTACCTTGATTGCCAGTAATTGAACTTGGAAGTTATGATTGTCCCTACATTTGGAAACATTTAATGAAACGAAATCTAAGTCAATGTTTGGAGATTATCATTTTTTACACATTGATTTTAGCAAAGTAACCATTCTTTTCAAAAGAAATGACATATGCAAAGGATAGAAAAAACTCTTAACTATACTGTATTACATCTTTGGCTTTTTGCTCTGATCATGTCATGTTCTTTGTCGATCTTGAGGATATGGATAATGGGTTGTAGTGTACAATTACAATGAAATAGTTGAAAACTTGCAATATTGTTTCATTCCTAGACCACCAAATTGTTACTTTCTTTCTCCTCAAAAGCATGGTCCTGTCATGACTTGTTTTCTAACTTACATATTTAGCAAGAAATTCAATAAATCATATCCAAGATAGAATTTTTAGATCCATGTGAATGAGCCTTTGGGTTTATTATTTAATATATCTAACATCACTTGAAACCCAGCTAAGAGGTTGATTAGTTATTAGTCAAAGTTTGATAATAGATGCAGGCATAAAAATTGAGCAAAAGAAACATTTTCACTGTAGTTGAAATCCAAAAAAATGTTGATGTTTAATTTACACTAATGTAGGATTGTGGAGTGTACAAAAAGCTAAGATAGTAGTAGCAAAGTAGGCCTTAAAATGCTCTTATAGTTTTCAACTTTTGCTACTACCATACTGCAAGAAATCATAGTTACACCATTTCATCCATCATTGTCAACTTTGCATACATCCATCATTCAAACCGAAAGCAATATAAAATCAGTAATCTATATATCCATGAACAAATAAATCTAACATGCATTTGTGAACCAAAACATGCAAGAAAACATCAAAATATTCATTATATGCATTGAAAATATATAAACGATCAAGGTCAAAATAAACAACATCAAAGCAACGAATTAATAAAAGTTGAGTCTTCATTTAGTTGCTACTTAATCATCAACTGAGAGACAGATATTAAAAGCAAATTGCAAAATAAGCAATTCCCTCAATTACATGCTCATTTCAAATTGAATAGCTTTATGCTCAATTTCATCCGTAAAAGACCTAACCAAAATATAGGAGAGGGATAAGGGACTAGACATACTAAACTCCAGTATCCAAAAGACACCAAATCATCAACATACTCCTAAGATATAGTAAAAATGATAATATCATCCACTATTACCTAAAAGACATCATAAAATCCAACATATTCTTACGTATATTGACTAGTGCATTAAGTAACACCCTCACCTCATCAGGCTTACGAATAAGACTAATATAACTTTTATACAATTTTGAAGCTTCCACTCCTAACTCCAACAAATGATTATGTAATTCTTCTTCTAAAATTGGAAGTGGTTTAACCAACAGTGAAGTGGATTTTATAATGGCTTCAACAATTGTGTTAAGTCCATCTTTGATGACATCTTCGCCATCATTAAAGGATGCCCTGTTTTTCCTTTTTCTAGATGTTCCTGGTTTGCATTTTGAGACTAAGATGGAATTCCCATTGGAGATTCAATACAATCACCATCCATCATTACATTGTGTTTGAAACTTAACTCATTGCAAAACAACATTTCATAATTTTCATCCAAGGTGTTTAAAAATCCATTTTCGACAGAAATGTTACGCCTATTTCTTATCTCATGTCCAGATTCAACATACTTCTCAGTTGCTTTATTACATCCAGAAATCTCTACTAACTTCTAATAGTTATGAATAGACTTCTCTCTCCACTCAACAACTTCTAGTTTAGCCTATTACAAAAACAAGTTCATGAATCAAACAAATCATAGCATATATCATATTTTCTTCCAACAAAATAATAAACAAGTTCACTTGGATCAAGCTCTCACACAATTCTGGCTCAGCACTCCACATATTTGTTGCAGGACTCCATCCAATTACACCACCCCCATTTGAGAATAAATCAAAACACTTCTCCACTTACTCTTAGTAATCCTGTTATGATTTTTTATTTTTTCCTTATCGGTTTAAATTCAATTTTGTCAAATGCATGCATTGTGAAAGTCCCACCAACTCGATTACCTTGTCGATGCTGGTTCAAGTATGCATCAATCAAGGCATCATCCATAGCTTGACTCCAAATGCACGACCTCTCACTACTTCTTGATGTTAATTTTATAAAAGGATCTCTTCGAGGTGGCATTCTATATGTTGCAAATTCAACTAGAAAGGTTGAATCTTGTATATAAAGCATACACAATATTGAAGCTTCAAATATTTCCAAATAATATAAAAGGCAAGAATAGTAAAAAAATAGTGAAAATAGTGGATAAGAATTACAAAGAGACAATTGCATGTGAAAACATTAACAACACTAATAAACAACATTATATCTAGATAAAAGTAGCCAATAAATATTTTTAAAGCAATATAAAATCATGGAAGACATAAATTTATTGTGAAGCGGCAATATCTATCCTACAGGGTAATCAACCAACTTATGAGCAGTGATGTTATCTCATATGATTTCCCCACTGTGTGCATCATCTTAATCTTCATTTTCATAGTCATCTTGGTTATCATTTTCCCCTCCATCTTACTCTTCATTAAGGAATGGATCATCTGGATCAACACCAATTAAGAAATTATGTAAAATGACACAAGCCATAACAAAATTTTTTTGAGTCTGAATGCCATATGTTGATTCTATAGTGGACGCTATAATAAGTAACTGTTTAATCACACCAAATTCCCTTTTGAGAAAGTTAAACAATGATGAATGTCAATGATTAAATAATTCACGAGCATTTCGTAAAGGATTCCTTGAATATTTTTTCAAATGATATGGTTCCCTTCTATACAGTGTTATAAGTCCACTTTTCAATATGAATCCAACATCAAGACAATACGTATGTGAACTTTATATCAAAAGAACAAGCACACAACACATTTTGTGTTGGATAATCCTTTCTCCCATGAAACCTATGAGCATCTCGAGTAGGTACTTTGACACGAATATGTATACCATTAATTGCATTAACACAATCCTGGCATTGAACTATATTATAATGAAACATTATGTGTGTTTAATATAATTATACTGAGTTAAGAAAAGAAATTCATCTTAAAATATAGGAAAAATCTACTACTGTTCAATATTTTTGATGGGCTTTCTAATTCATCAGGTTGTCTTAGAAAGATGTCTTCTAGCTCTATAATTGCTTTCAAAATGATATGAAAATGATAACTTACTGTTTCGCCAAATAGACTCCAAAAGAACTCAACCTCTTGATTGGTAACGTTATGTCCTAATATGTATAGAAACTTTGCTACTTGTTCTTCAACAGTTGCATTCATAGTGGGTTGAAGCACACCTTTTCCAACTAATAAATCACATAATTCAACAAATAGTTTAGGCTACATTCTAATTATATTTCTCTCATTGGAATGAAATAAAATTCTTCACATGATACATTCCCTTGATTGCGATCTCTTCGATGGTGTAAGCATGAGAAATTTGTCTTTCACACATCTCTTTCATAACACCCACCAATAAACTATAAGACAAGCAACATGAACAAGCGATAATTGATGTATATGAATCAATTTGATAATTTGATAATTCATTTAGTTACCTTCATCGCTCATGTTTAAAAAACAAAATTAAGAGTAGTTTTTAGATTGTGAAAATCAAAATAAACCAAATATGACAAAGATATGTCCATTTATATATTATGTTATAAAAACAACAATAAGCAATGTTAAAAGGAAGCTTCAAACCAAGTGAAATCTAAATCATTCTCGCATTTAAATTTCAAGGAAAGTTACATCAAAGCAAAAAGAAAGAAGAAAGCGAGATGGATTGAAAAACACCCCAAATACAGACAACACATAATATATAAAATGAGTGAGATACAAATAATAGATGGGGAGATACCATAAGCACAGACAACAAAGTGAATGAGTGATAGAGAGAGAGATGGGTGAGTTTCCAAAAGGCAGACATTAGCATCATAGTCTCCAAGAGGCAGAGATTGGCACAACTACTTAATTAAGGCAGAAAAGTGTGACAAGTAGAAGAGATTAATGGAAGGAGTTTACCTGGTGATTGTGTTACCAAACCGGTGACGATGCTCGTCCTTTGCTACAATCGACTTCCATCTCCCAACACAAATAATGGATGTATTGTCTTTCTTGTTATTAGGGTAGGGAAGGGTATAATTAGTATTATGAAAAATTATTGAGGCTATATTGGGTAGTATATATTTATCATTTTACATTCCATCCTAAACCTCCCAAATCAGAAGTAACTCATTTTTACTATTTAGAATGAAATATGATGTAATGTGAAACCCTCCCCTTTTATCATTTTCGATTCTATTCTATTATAAACCTTCATCCCAAATGAAGGAATAATATTATAATCCGTTTCATTCCATTACTAACTACCCTACCAAATATAGCCTAAGTTCTACCTCACTCCCACTACTTTCATTGAGAATAAATTTTCTTTCTAAGAATGTAACATGTCTTGAAACAAACACCTTTTGTTCAAGAGGATGGTAAAATTGATGTCTAGTAGTTTCTTTTGGACCCAAAATATTTTAATTTATCTTATTTTTCTTGAAGCTTATCAAATGTTGCACACAATTTACGTAAGCATCATATCCCTAAATCTTTAGGTATGACAACTTTGGTCTATTACCAATCCATATCTCATAGCTTGTCAATCGATTTATATGGAACTCTATTAATAAGGTAAGTAACAATTTCAAGGGTATATCCCCAAAAGGAGATTAGAAGGACTACATAACTTATCATATAACGTACTATATCTAATAAAGTAAGGTTTCTCCTCTCAAACACTCCTTATGTTGTAGAGTTTTAGGAGGAGTCCATTGTGAGAAATCTCCTTCTCTTTTAAGTAACCAAGAAACTCATGGTCACCTTAATTAGATATAAGTGTCTTAACACTCTTGCTAGTTTATGTCTCAACCTTAAGTTTAAATTGAACTTTTTAAATAATTTAGACTTTTGTTTCATTAAGTACTCATAACCATATCTAGAATGATCATTTGTAAACATAGTGAAATATGAGTATCCACCTTAGTGTAAGTAAAGTGTAAGTAAACATAGGGTCATATAAATCTGAATGTAAAAGCTCTAGTAACTTACTTGCACGCTCCCCCTTTCCATTAAAGGGTACCTTTCCTAACGAACAAGATTCATAAATTCCATATGATTCATAATCAAAAGGATCCGAATATCTTTCTTTATGTAACTTTGTGACTCTAGTTTCGTTGATATAACCTAACCTATAATGCCATAAATAAGATGGATTTTAGTCATTTAACTTTCTTTTCTTGCTATTTATGTTAATGATTAGCCTTTCAAGATGTAACTCATACAAACCATTTGTAAGTAATCTATATCTATAATAAACATCATCGATATTAAAAAAACAACTTTTATTCTTAATAATAAAGACAAATCCATGTTTTTAGTAATAACTAGAATATAATAACAATTATCTAGTTCTAATCTAAGGCTAGAAGGCAAGGCTATACTAGAAGTTCCTACAACTAATACATCAACTCTTGCTACATTACCAATTTGTATGTTCACTTTGCCTTCATCAATGATATACTCCTTGTTAACATATGCATATTATTACACATATGAGAACCATATCCTATATCTAATACCTAAGAATATGGGATAAAAGTAG
Source organism: Erythroxylum haughtii (assembly GCA_025504935.2). Classification (NCBI taxonomy): domain Eukaryota; kingdom Viridiplantae; phylum Streptophyta; class Magnoliopsida; order Malpighiales; family Erythroxylaceae; genus Erythroxylum; species Erythroxylum haughtii. The sequence continues at coordinate 477,554 of JANSVB020000034.1, forward strand.
AAAGATTGATCTCAGTCATCAATATACCTCAAGATAAAGCTATCTTAAGCTTCTTATCTATTAGGCTAGCAATATAAGCTTTGCAATTCCTCTTCTAATGTCCATCAACTTCACAATGAAAACATGTGTCGTTATCATTGTTCTTCTTCTTCACATTACCTTTTGGCTTTGCTACTCTAGCAGGAGCCTTCTATTTTTTGTTACTATTCTTTTTAAAGTCCTTTTTCTTACTTTTGGAATAATCCACAAAAAGAATAAAAATGGGTTCCTTCTCAAGGCATCCATCTACAACCTTGAGCATATTGAATATTTTAGGAAATGACACTTCTTTTTAGTACATATGAAAGTTTAAAATAAACTATAAAAAGCTCGAATTAAGAGACTATAGCACAATATTAATGCTTAACTCATGGTCTACAACAAAACCTAACTCGTTTAATTTTTTAATATAGCCAATCATTTTCATCACGTGTAACTCCATTGAAGTTCCTTATATCATCTTGCATTGAAATAATACTTTGGAGAATTGATATCTCGCCACCCTACTTTATACACTAAATAACTCTTTGAGATGCAAAATTATAGTAGGAGCATCATTTTTCTTATGCTGTCTCTGGGGCTTCAGAGAATTACTAACCAACATCACACATGTAACTTGTTCAATATCATCAATATAACACTGATATCTCTCCTAAACTTCATCAGTCACATCCAAACCAGGCTCAAGTGGAATAATAGTGTCAAGAACATATATTTTCTTTTCTTACCTAAGATCAATTCTCAAGTTACAAAACTAGTCCAAGAAATTGGGTATAGT